>VUQG01029871.1:0-12256 GCA_015106755.1 Etia nguti | reverse complement strand
TAATTAAGATTAAGGAACTGCCCTCCCAGCCCATTGTTCCTTCAGTGGGCTGGTTTCAGTCGTTATGCAAATGTACTGTTTATAAGATTGGGGAAACCTGCAGTCAGCTGAGACTGAAGAAGTCACTTGGATGAGTGACGAAACGTTTCTCCCACAAAACGCTACGTCCAGATGAACAGAATCAACTTTTGGAGATTTACTTTCCTGGATGATTGAGAATGCATCAAAATATCAAAGTGGTGACTCTTGGGATTCCCATCAGCTCTGCACTACTTAAATGTCTTCTAGCTGACACTAGCGTTACAGTTTAGGTTCACCCTCATTGCTCTTATCTTGCCTTATAAATAGCTAAAGCTAAACACTCAGAAAGTCAACTAATGATATGGATTTCTGTTCCTATTGAACATTTAGTCTTTGTTTAAAGTTTCAAAATGTGACAGATGGTGTGAATCATCAGAAAGTTAGTTAATTATAATCAAAAACTGCTGATGTTGCAACCTGAGGATGTTGCAACCTCATCTATGTGAACTGAAGTTGATGTTTAACTGACATAACATAGTTACTTAAAACTTAAAACTTCTCTTTTTTTTATCCCTGACTTATGTCCTGTTGCTGACCTAACCTCCTCTCTGTCTGCATGTAATGTTTCAAAATTCTAGATGCTCTCTATTTATAAAGTTCATGTCTAAACCTTAACAACTGCATTAATATCATTAGAAAATAATATGTTTAATCTTTTACGATTTATCTTAGTGTACCCCAAGTATAAATGATTATAACAACAAAAGCAGCAGCATTAAATATTAACGGTATTAATTTATTGTGTGAATTTTGGGTTTTTTTTGCATGGAGGTTGGTTCCTGTTGAGCTTGTCACCAAACCAAAGTCACAGCAGTGTTGCACAGGTAGTGTCTGAATGGATCCAACTTAAGGACACCACATCCTGTCTCACCTTATGGTACCATATGGACAACAGGTCAGCAAAAACAAGAGCGGGGCTTTGTCACCAAGTGCAATATCAGGATGCACTTTATCCCGTTTATCTTGTGTAGTTTCCTCACTGACTTCCTCAAGAAGTGCGCACAAATGTCATTTAGTCGTTAATCACCTGCTTTACTTTGTGCAAGACTGAGAATATTCTGTGACAGAGTTCAGTTTGTTCCAAAAGAGTTGCACTACCAATGGTGAAACCAGCAGCCTTTTAACCCTGTAGCAATAACACAAAGATGCCATTATTAATTTTATGAAATGAAAAGTGTACATTTCTTGTTTTTGATAAGAATCTCTCTTTTTTTTTTCTCTCAAACAAAATTTTTTTTCCTGTTGTCCATCAGCGACTCCGGGACTTTCCGGATGTTCATACGTTCAGGGCCGTCAGAGGAGGATCTGATGTTCCACAGTAACAGCAGTGAGAGCCGCTGGAGCAGGTTCTCTCAGTCTGTAGAGACGTCCAAACCTTTCCAGGTATCTCAGACAGATTTAGCTGTTACATTAGAGCCCAGGAATATTATATGAATATTTACATGCTCTCTCAAAAACAGCTGCTGATCGAGGCAGAGACTAAGAGCAGAGGATTCATTGCCATTGATGACATTGGTCTCACACCAGGCCTCTGTCAAGGTACTGCTATTCTTTTTTTGTTGCATTCCTTTGTTCTTAGTGAAGCAAGTTACAGAAAATATTTTTTGTTTTGTTTTTTTGACACAGTTAATGAAACAAATTTGGGCTTTGCGGGTTGCTCTTTTGAGAATGGCACGTGTAACTGGGAGGACATCAGTGTTGGCCAGTGTGGGTGGATGAGCGGAAGGAACGCTACTGGGAATACAGGACCACCAGTGGACCACACTCTGGGCACTAGTCTGGGCAAGGCCAAATACACATACTAAAAATATCATAATACATTTACACCAAGTGTCAAATCAAACTGTCTCAGATTACTTTTCATAAACCTGGACTCTTATTACAATCTCACCTGGCTTTTGTCTTTTGTACAATTTGTACAATCTTAGCAACACTTGTATTTATGCAGTATCACACTGAGATAAGTGTAGACAATCAGCAGAGTTTTAAGCAGGTTCTGATCTGACACATCCAGGTTGGTACATGGCAGTGGAACATAACCGGGGTGATCAAATGAGCCCTGCTACCCTCCAGAGTCCCTCCATGGAACAGGCCAGCACCACCTGCATACTACACTTCTTCTACAACATGTATGGAGATGGTATGTTTATAAGATGTATGTCTACAGCAAACAAATAAATAAATAATACAATTGAAAAAAAATTTATTCCAACCTTCGCAACATTCAACAATCAATCAACAGATGCAGCAGAGCTGAACGTGCTACTGAAGGAGGGATCCAGGACCACCAGGCTGTGGTGGTTATCTGGTAACCACGGAGATTCATGGCAACACGGTGAAGTAACGATTGGCAGAATACCTCAGGACTTCACCATCCTGTTTGAGGGCTCCAGGACCTTCAATAACCCCGGATACATCGCTATTGATGATGTGGACTTCACCAACTGCAGCCTGCCTGGTAGGCTACCTGCTCTACCTGTCGCTCTAATGTCCTCTTTATTTTTTTTGCCCCTTTTGAAGATCACGTTTATTTTTTATCTTTTTTAAATTGATTATTAGAGCCACAGCCTCAGTGTCCTGAGGGTATGTTCACATGCAACAACAGCGTGTGTGTGGACACCAACCATGTGTGTGACTTCAGCGATGATTGTGGGGACTGGTCTGATGAAAACAACTGTGGTGAGAAAAGACAAATGCTCTGTGGTAGATTTTGTACTTGGAAACTGAATTTAGTTTTCCTAAAAACTTTTTTTCCTGTATTAATTGCATTTATTGTTTTAATTATTATCTTCTTTCTTTATCTGCTAAACAAGGTGTGTTGGAGCGCTGCAGCTTCGAACGCGGTCTGTGTTCCTGGGCAGCGAGTGATGTGGACACACCCGGAGCTGAGTGGACGGATCACAAAGGAGAGAACGCCTGGCCCGACCACGGACCTCACAGGGACCACACACAAAACTCTGATGCAGGTCTGAGAGTTAAAGCCTGAATTATCTTTCCTTTGAATCAGTAATGCTATGATTTATGTTATTGTTTAATTCCCTCTTATCTAAACAGGTCACTACATTGTACCTGAAACTCACCTGATTGCAAGTGGCCAGACATCAGAGATTCTGTCCAAAACTTTATTGCCCAGCTTTAATTGCACTGTGAGTTTACTGTATGTAACAAGGTGGTGTTTTTTTTAGGGTACTGAAAATTCATGTTACAAAGTTACATAAAAGCTAAACAAATCACCAAAATGGCAAATGGGGAGAAAAAGCTAAAGCAGACAGTTAATAAGCTTTTAATATACTGCAGTGGTTTGACTAATACAGATATTAGTAATAGCTGATGGGGGTAAAATCTTGACAGACTGACAAACTGCAGAAGATAATAATAATAACCTTTGATGTAATTAATAGCATCTATTTGAAGCACTTATCTTGCACAGTACAAATAAAAACTGCTGAACACTTCTGTAATTATACTACAGTAATGACAATGCTTAGCTACACATATTTTTTTATTACCTTTCTGATGCTTATCTCGAGTAATTGCAGTAAAATATTAACTACTCTTCCAGGTTGCTGAGTCCACAAGACTTCTTTAGCAAACATCCCATCATCAGCCTGTTCTTTTTACACTCACAGTACTGTTGCAATACTTTCAGGTGAGATTCTTCTACTTCAGCCTGAATGATGCTTCAGGCAGACTGACTGCACAGTCCAGGACTCTACGGTCTGGTAGTGACGACAGAGTTTTATGGATCAGGGAAGCGTCACAAAGCTACAGCTGGCAGAGAGCCGAGGTTACGTTGTCCTCCGCGGCCAGCAGCAAGGTTAGTGAGGACACAAGCAGTTAATTAAATGGCACCCACTACCTCATGTGTAAAAATGCTGTTAGGCATCAACTTAAATAAAAGGCGTAAGTCCCTGAAGCTTACAGATGTTATTGAAATTATAAGACCAAGAAGACTGTTGAGGCCTTTGCATAAAAATGAAAGTATCTGTAGATGAATGAATACTTCTTATATGTACAAAATAATTATGCATTGTATCAGAGCTGCTCCCTAGCAGAATAATAGGTAAAAGGCTACGGTGTAATCTCTGTTTTATCCTCAGATTGTCTTTAGGTATGAGCTCGGCGACGGTCCCAGAGGTCTGGTTGCACTGGACGATGTATCTTTCTCCAGGGATTGTGTATTTGACCCCGACAACAGCGAGCTACCTGACCCGTCGTCCACCTCTGCCCCACCATCAACCTCTAACACACCCACTTCTCCACACTTGACCTCTACTACGCCAATAAACCCCTGTCAGGTAAGCTGCAGAATTTGACTTTATGTCTGTGATAGCAAACTTAGGAAACATAAATCCTGCCATTAAACAAGTCTAAATACAACGTGGGTATTTGTCTCTTTTTTTTCTTGATGCAGGATAATGAGTTTTTTTGCTGGCAGTCACCAGGAAATGTGTGTATTCTGGCTACCTTACAATGTGATTATCATCCAGACTGCCCGCAGGGGGAAGACGAAGCCGGCTGTGGTGAGAGCTGCATATTGCATTCAGTGTTTCAAGTTTGTCTTAAAAAATGTTATAATAAAAGTTGTGGGTCAGCCAAAGAACTATTGAAAAAAATGTTAGTTGGAGAGGACATTTAAGACAGTAACGCTGCCATAAAATACACTTCCGTAGTCCTCTAAATGCTGATGTCGCCTACTGCTACAGTCCTTAAAAAAATTCTGCCTTTGTGATGGTTAGAGTGGTTTATTCATCCCATTTTAAAGCCTGCACGTTGTGGTGCTGCTGAATTTCATTATGAGTAGTGTCATTACATTTTGTCTCCTCTTAAAAAAGTAAATAGGGTGGAGTAAATATTACCAAACAATATTATAAAATTTCGGTCTTACTTACAGTGTTTATTCACTATATAAAGATAGTTTTATTATTACTCTCTTTTTTATTACGCTCTCTTTTCTTTACTCTTTTTTGTGCCAAGTATTCATTTTTTTAAGCCATGTTGTATAAGAAAGAATTGCTGGAATAGGTGGCAAAGTTTTCAGAAGAGCAAGAAATCTATTACAGTTGGGCTCTGCATAAAAATGAGTTGCACATTTATCCCCAAACAGGTCATGTGCTATCTCAGTGCCAATGAAAAAAGAAAATTAACTCCTCGCACACTTATGCAGTGCTGTGATTTTCAATGCTTGATGACAATTTCAGTGCTTAGAAAAAGTGTTTGCCCACTTCCTGAGTTCTTTATTTTTTGCATATTTGTCACACTCACATGTTTCAGATTATCAAACAAGTTTTAATATTAAACCTGAGAAAATACAAATCTGATTGAGATAGTTGGGCATGACCCTGAAGAGGCTGTTTGTGCTAGAAAACCCTGCAATGTGGCTGAATTCAAACAATTCTGCAAAGAAGAGTGGGTCAAAATTCCTCCACAGCAATGTGAAAGATTCATTGCAGGTTATCGCAAATGCTTCGCTGCCAAGGGTGGCAACTACAGTTATCGGTTATTACTTTTCACGTATGGGAGACTGGTAGGTTTGGATAGATTTTTTTTCCTTAATAAATGAAGTCATCATTTAAAAACTGCTGTTTAAACTCAGGAAGGGGGAAAATACTTTTTACTTTTTTTTGAGGCTTGTTTTTTTGGGGCCCAGCACCTGTTTTTTCTTTGGCTGTGATGACCATGAATATTGTGTGTGCCTGTTTTATCAGCAGAAATTCTTCTGACTGTCACAAACCACCATCCTGCATGTGGTTTACTTCTCTCGAGCGAGTGATTTCTACAGCAGTGTTACATCTTGATTTGAACCCTTTAGGTCCGTGCACATTTGATAATGATCAGTGCCGATGGACTGATGTTAGCGATGGACAGAGCAAGTGGCAGAGGCAGCGAGCCAGTAACAACACTGAGCCACCCACCGATCACACTACAGACACAGGTGGCTGTTATTGAGTAGTTAATTGATGTTATTGTCATAGCTTCACTTCACAGTGTGATTAATCACCAGGTGTCTTTTATTTCAGGCTACTACATGAGAGTTAATTTCAGTAAGGGTTCTACACAGAGTGAAGCTCAACTCGAGAGTCCCCCGCTGTCTCCTTCGTCCCCCTTCTGCCAGATTCGGTAAGCAGTGATGCACAGACAAATGATCTTGTCAAATCTGTTTATTTTGATGGATATATTTGATATATATGTCCATGTATGAATTGCTCAATGCTTCAAAGCTCCCCTCCCTTCTTTCTACCATGCAAGTGTCTTCCCAATCCAACGCTCGCTCTGCTTCTTCCTTCCTTCTTTCCTACACACAGGTTTCACTTCCACATCAGTGCAGAGAGCGCTGGGTCACTCAGAGTGCTTATGCAGCAAGCTGGAGGGAGTGAAGCAATCTTGTGGTCACATAGTCACAGCACTGTCTCTCATTGGAGCCCGGAGCATCTGCCTCTCGGCCCGCACCAGCAGCCTTATAAGGTGTTTGATTTTGCCTCCTCGCAACAATGAAAAATGTACACGGGAAGCAATGAGAACAACTGAGTTTCATATAATAATAAATAATAAATACTAATCCTTAAAAAGTGTCTGACCATTTTTTGTCCCCAGGTTTTGTTCAGTGGTGTGAATAATGCAGCTGCTACTCAAGACCATGTTGTTGCTGTGGATGATATCTCTTTTCTAAACTGTGAAAAATCCTACCAACCGCCAGGTAAATAAAGTTAATTCAAAGTGACTGTTAGTGAATATATGACATGAGAGGTAGGGGAATGAGTGTGGTGCATGTATCATTTTATATCCATATTTGTGCCATGTTCAGACTTACAGGGTTATTTTTTATTTTTCCTTCCCTTCTCAGCTCTGGCGTCCTTTGGCTGTTCTTTTGAAGATGGTCTGTGTGCTTGGGTTCAGGGGGCTGAGGATCAGCTGGACTGGCTTAGTGGGGCAGGTCCCACTCAAACGTCTAACACCGGGCCTGCAGGAGACCACACCAGCAGCAAAGGTCCTTTTACCTCATGCTAAATTTTCATTATGCTAGTCACAATATTGTTGTATATTTATGGATTGCCAGATGCCTTGTGTCCTTCAAGGCTGGCCTTTGTAACCTTTGCTGAACAGCAGCCACTGTAACCACAAGTGACCATTAGTGCAAACTGACTGTTGACATTATAACAAGTAGAACTGAGTAAACAGGACAGAAAGTAGGCTGAGTAATGTCTATCACAAAATCACAAAATGGCAAAATGCACATAGAAGACAAATCCAGGCTGTAAGAGTAAGACTAACTGCATGACTTGTTTTCGTTTCACAGGGAAATACCTTTACATCAAGAGTTCCTCACCGAGCATAAAGGGTTATTCAGCCCAGCTGAAGTCTTCACTGCTTCCACCTGCTGGTGAAAAAGGATACTGTTTTTCATTTTGGTACCACATGTTTGGAGCCACTGTGGGTTCCCTCAAGATGTTCCTGCAAACAGCTGATCCCTTAATGAAAACTCTGGTAAAAAATATGCATGAAATTAGTCATTTTCTCAATTTGTTTTATATCCAGTGAACCCAAAAAAGATGGCAGAGGCCTTAAGAAGGCCACTTAGGTTTTTTTCTTTTTGTTAGTCATTCCGTTTTAGTCTGGACACGTTACTTCCCTTTACTGCAGGAAAAAAAAGGAAAAAAACGTCTGTGTGGCTGATTGAGAAATATTTGTGGCTGTTTCCACTGTGTTTTTCTCTGTGTTATTATACTTTTCACATTGTTGTGAAATGCTGATTGCAAAATCACATTAATGCATGGCATAATGAATGCAAGATGCACAGTTTCAGTGCATAACACTGTGTTGCAAAAACCCTCCTCACATCCTCATTGGGATGAGTGAATCAACATCCTGTCTTTCCTGTAGGTGTGGCAAAAATCAGGAAACCAAGGAGATGAGTGGCTGCACGTTCAGAGCAATGTGAACCTGCAGAAAGTCCACCAGGTTGTTCTGGAGGCAGAAGTGGGAGGAGAGGCTGGAGACATAGCCATCGATGACATCTCCTTGAGTCCTGGAGCATGTCCTGTTTCTGGTAATGGAGCTAAAAATGATTTAAAAAATTCCAAGCAACCACATTAATGTCTGTGATTTGCTATTTTTTGCTACACATTTTAAGTGATTATTACATTTCCTCTCCGTATAATAGCTGTTTAGATCAAGTAAAATGTTGAGTTGGGGCGTAATAGTCATTTTGCAAGTATTCATTTTAAAAGTGATGCAATAAGTGTATAAAAACATGCCAGGTACTTCAGGTGGGCATTTCAAGTTGCCCTGCCTCACACACACTAACACGCCTCACTCTCCTCTCCTCATATACCAAAACAAGCCCTCCCAAATTAGTGAGGAAGCTGCCAAATTTCTATTTCTCCCTCTGTAGGCTAATGCCCTGCATCTCTCTCTCCAAAGAGATGTTTACTCAACATTGTGTATTATATTTGCACTCAGTGGTGAGCTTAGACTCTAATTGCATTTGTTTGCTCTATTAGATTTCAAACAGGAGCTCTCTGACCAAAATATATAATTGTTAAGCAACGCACTGAAACTGCAGCTGAAAGTAGTCTTATCCATTGCACAGGGAGCACATATAACTAACAAGCAGACAGTAATGTAATTAACTGCAACAGATATTTCAGTATTAATCAAGAACTATCATATATAATGTCCCCAGATTGAGTTAAAATGTAATAATGTTGTACAGATTTGTGTGACTTTGAGGATGGGAGCTGTAACTGGCAGCAACAAGCAGCCGGTGATTTTGAGTGGATCAGACATCAGGGGTATACTAACAACCCTTACACAGGACCAGAGAGCGACCACACCACCAGCACACCTACGGGTCACTACTTCTACCTGCCGTCACGATCTACAGACCGAGCTGGCCAGAAAGCTGCGATGTTTTCACCTCTGTACCCAGCAGGTGAGAGACACTTGTATTTTTATATAATGCAGACAGGAGCCTGCATTCAAACAGGGCCAAAACAGTTCAGGGGATTCAGATGTGGGTTCTTTTGTCCTTCAGACAAAGGATCTTGTGTGCAGCTGTGGTACCACATGTATGGCAAAGAAATGGGGACACTAAATGTTTACCAGCAAAGTGAAGATGGGAAGGAAGCTCTGATTTTCTCTCAGACAGGAGACCAGGGCCTTCTGTGGAGGTTCGCTCAGGCTTCTCTTCTGCCTCGGCTTCACCCTTACAGAGTGAGTCACAAAGATTCATCCAAACTAGTGAACAGAGTCAGTTAAGTCGACCTTTATTTAGTCCAGTGAGGAAATTTGTTTTGTGTATTTAAAACGTACAGAAACAGAGGGCAGCGCTCCAGCTGTAAACCAGTGCTTTGGTCAGAGGCACAAAAACAGTTACAGAAATAGACACATGTGAACAAATAGATGCACAGACAATAAGTAAGCTAACAAGTAAAAGTATGGTGTCTAAATACATTTTTAATTTTTTACACTCGAATTTTTGCATTTCGGGGGAAAATATATTTATTTTAGTTGTTTTTATTCTATATTTTTTTCAAGAGCTTTTCTTACTGGTAAAAACAACTTAGCTCCAGTAACTTATTTAAAAAAGCATAAAGTATTCATTGGATATATATAAAAGCCAATATAACCAGCTCAAAGTATGCTGTAAAAAATATTTAAATGAGCTCCACCTTATCCAGATATACATTATACTTGATACTTGTCTGTTAATTCAGTAATTATAAAATATTAGTACATTTTAGTAAAGGTTTAACCCTGCCGTGAGTCATTGTGTCCCCATAATTGGTATTATTACTCGCTACTGAAGTTGTTCTTTTTTTTGATGACACTGTACTTTCACTTCCACTACATTGTGGTATTGTTACACAAGTAAACTCTGGGAGTGTTTTTTTTTTCATTACTACCACTGTATATATTTGTAAACCATTTCCTTTATGTTGTTTTGATACACTACTTAATTTGACTGTGTTTAAACAACATCAGTAAGTATTAAAAACAGTGTAAGAGGTGTGATATTTTCATTTAATCTTTGTGGTGTGTAGAAAAAAATCTTTTTTTTTTTGTAAAATGGAGTTGAAACACATGCACTAGTTGTTCTCAGAAAACAGTAATGTGTTTCCTGGTAATAATGTGGTGAATCGGAGTAATCTACAAATAAAGAAGACCAATATTTCAAAACCTGACCACATAAAACTGCAGAAGCACATATTACTGTGAGAATTTATTTTCTTGGGCAGACAAAAATTGTGGCACATTAATTGGTAACAGTACTTTGAGTGTACAACAGTGCAGCATCATGAAAACGATACAAAAATGTAAAATAACACTAAAATAACACTTCCACTAAGATTTTTTAAAAATCTGGTGATTGTTTACATGCTTTGTGTCTCAGATTGTGGTGGAAGGTGTGAAGGCTGGCCCTACACAGGAGGGGGACATGGCTATTGATGATGTACAGCTGACTGATGATCAGTGTCCTCCTCGTGGATTTTGTGACTTTGAGAACACGATGTGTAGCTGGAGCAACCTGGGTGAAGGAGTCGACCAGGGAGACTGGCTCCGTGGCAGTGGTGGTTCCCCCAACCCACATACGGGACCCAGCGTGGATCACACTACTAATTCCACACAAGGTAGTAACTATACTGCATACAGACATAAAGTAGACTTTACAGATGCATAAAAAACACAATTGCCACAAGTTCAGTTATACAGCACGAGTGACTCAAGCAGCATTCATAAAGAATCATTGTAGGAATAATGCACTTTACAATTATTGGCTCGTGAGAAATAGCAAATGAGCACTGACTGTTTGAACTTTCGTGCATGAAACACTTGGCTTAATGCCTAATGCAGAAGCAAGCTGTAAACCACACGACAAAACGTTTAGCAGAAGGTCACTTTTTACACAAGCAGCAAATATAGAGCTACGTTTATTTAATGTTTGCATTAACCTGATGTTCTTGAGTCCAACATTCACTTTTATTTTAATTCTGTTTTGGGTCTCCCCTGCTCTTGGAGGAACCTGGAGGAGTTCTTAGTTGCCTGAGTTTATGATAGACTCCAGATATATAACTAGATGAATTAGATTAATTATAAATAGAATATAAATATTAATTGTAGCAGTTTTATTCACCAATAAGGTTCCGCATAGAGACAAAATTGATTATATAGAAAAATTTGTCATTGGTAGACTGTGTTTGAGTACAAATACATAAACCTTATTATAGGTACAATTGGAAAAAAGGTATCAATTTACCACATTTGTAGTCAGCAAGTCCACCATGTCCAAGACTGTGGCCTAAAGGAAGTATACCATCTGATAAGATAAGATAAGATAAGATAAGATAAGATAAGATAAGATAAGATAAGATAAGAAGAACTTTATTTATCCTGAGGGAAATTCTTTTGTCGTTCATTCTTTTGATATGCATGCTTGTTTGAAATCGCGTTGTTTTTTATGACACTGACTGCTGTTGTTAATCTGAATGGGCTTGCTGTGTTTCCATCAGGTCACTATGTTTATGTGGACAGTTTTGTGGGTGAGTGGGGAGACTCATCCTTCCTGGTCAGTGATGTTTTACAGCTCTCCACACGAGGGCACTGTCTCACATTCTGGTACCACATGTATGGAAACCATGTTGGGACTCTCCGTGTCTATATAAATAACAGGTAAATACTTCTGTCTGAAGCTCATCAATATTAAACAATATTATTATACTAATGAAATTTTCTGCATTACATAATATAAATGGGTGTCATCCTGTCTTGCAGGAAAATGCAGGCTGGTGGCGATGAAGTGGGCCTTTTGAAGTGGACTGAAACAGGAAACAGGGGAGAAAAGTGGCAGATGGCGAATGTGTCTGTCACACATGATGAAGCATTCTGGGTATTAATGAGCTTGTGATAAGTTTCATGTGGAAAAATACATAAAATATAAAAGTGAAAAATGAAATGTTGATTTTATATTGCAGCAGATTACATTACAGAGAAATGATTCACAGGTGGACACAAGTAACACATTTGGTACAAAAACTCTTATGATTACTTTTGATAAAGCCCATTAGCCATTTGAAGACTCAAGATAGTGGCAATTTTCATGATGACTGTCAACAAAGACAGGAGTTGACTTTAGAAGTCTGAAATTACTCCATTTTTATATATATATATATAAATG
>VUQG01029870.1:0-36271 GCA_015106755.1 Etia nguti | reverse complement strand
AGGCAAGGCAAGGCAAGGCAAATTTATTTGTATAGCACACTTTCAGCACAAGGCAATTCAAGGTGCTTTACATAATTAAAATTAAACACATAAAATAGAACATAAATCACTTTAAAGGTTAAAATACAAGAAAACATTTACAAGAAAGCATTTACAATAAAACAATAATCAAGACAATAATTTATATGAAAAATTAAAAACAAGCAATTGGAAAGCCATTATAGGATCAGTTACTCATAAGCAAGTCTAAATAAGTAAGTTTTAACTTTAGACTTAAAAGAGTTCAGTGTCTCTGCAGCTTTGCATTCTCCCGATAGTGTGTTCCAGATGTGAGGAGCATAGACACTAAAAGCTGCTTCTCCATGTTTAGTTCTGGTTCTAGGGACAGTCAGTAAACTAGAGCTGGAGGACCTAACTGATCTGGATGGTTTATACCATGATAGCAGATCTCTAATGTACTCTGGTGCTAACCCATTCAAGGATTTATAAACTAATAAAAGCATTTTAAAGTGTATTCTCTGAGCTACAGGGAGCCAGTGTAATGACTTTAGAACTGTGGTAATGTGCTCTATTTTCTTGGTTCTAGTGAGAACACGAGCAGCAGCATTCTGGATCAGCTGCAGTTGTCTAATTGATTTTTTAGATAAACCTGTGAAGATACTGTTACAGTAATCAAGGCAAAGGGAAGAAAGTATCACCGGGGGGTGTGTTTGTGTAAAATACAGTAAAAGATGTCAATGGATTTATTTTAACACCTCCACAGCTGTAGATATCTGTTCCCAATCAGAACTTTTCTTGTAAGAGCACACCGGCTCTCCTGTACAGTAATGAACCGCAGTGAGAGTTTGCCTATGCTGTTTGGATGGGAGTGTGTGTGTGTGTGTGTGTGTGTGCGTGTATGTATGTGTGTATGTGCATGTGTGGGCAGGCATGCCTGAGGTTGCTGAGCCTCAGCCTTCCCCTCAACATTAATAAGGACTTCCTTCCTACCAGACAGTCAAACACCTGATCATTTACCAAGGAGGACATGCCCACGCATCCCTCAGAGCTGGCAGCCTTCAGCCTCTAATAAGGATCAGTCTGTGTTCTTAAGCTGCCCATCAATCAAACTGTTCACATGCTGGACATCCATACACAAATCATGTTTTCCCTCTCTGTACTCCACCCCTAATGTGTTAGAGTGTGTTTGTGTGTTAGGTTTAGACTTAGATATCATGGGTGGCGACTATATCCAGAGAGACAGAGCAAGAAATAATCCCACTCGTACACAGACCACTTCAAAACTCCAGTTGGCTTCTTGTTAAAGTGTTGAGCCAAAATACACTAGGTGAAATGTGCATTTTTATGATGTGCATAACCTCTTATTTCTCCTCCTTAAATATCAAGTTTTGAAATGTTTTTTCCTTAATTGAATTAGAGTGGCTAGTCACAACTGACTCAGAGGCTCAGATGCAGTCAAGAATCACTTGGCTAGGCAGTTTGCTGAACAGAAGATTGTCCTGTTTGCAGAGTTAATGCTTTTAACTGCAGTCAGAATTACTTTAAAAGTTGAAGTTGAATCTAATTTCCTTTTGATATTAGTTGTGATGTCTGATGTCTTACTACATCCCTGGCTGTTATGAATCTGGTTGTGTTATGTTAGAGTTTCAGGGTTCATATTCTGTCTCGATACCTCCAACAGTGTTTCAGCAGTGAGTTTGTGCTCGCAGGCTAAGAGGGGAATAAAATATCCTTAAACTTAAATCTAAACCGACTATTCATAGCTCTTTCATCCCAGGAGTTTATCACAATGCAATTCAGGATAATTTAGTTAATCAAAATAGATCAACCAAAACTCACCCAGTCTTTATGTCCTGTATCCCTCAGAATCTACAGGTGCAGATTTGAATTCTTACTTTGTTTGTGTATTGGAAAACAGGCAAGATGTGATCAGATTGTTGGGCATAAGATTGTTTTGTTTAACTAAATACAGTGTTTGAGATATTGAAACAAATGGAAAAAAAAACAGCACTAAAGCAACAGAAAGCTTTCTACATGGGAAAGAAGTTTGGGAGGTGATGTCATAAATGCTTTGACATGGAATGAGATTTTGATGCCAAATCAAGTGCAAGAGATGCGGTTTGAGGTCGTTCTTACTGACACCTGCTGTAAATTGTTCTTTAAAAAAAAAAACAGAACTACCCCCCCATGAGTGAACACAGTTTACTCTGTGAAGGAGTTAATAGAAATTTGTATATTAGATTTGATAAGTTTATTGTCAGTAGCTCATGAAACAGAATCCAGCTGCTTTTAAAGATGACCCATGAAAATCTAATATTTGCCCTTTATACTGATCATTCTGTTTAAATGGAAATGCTTGTGACACAGTTCTATTTGTAGAAAATACAGAGTTACTCACTGGACAAGTCATTAGGTACACCTGTTTAATTGCTTGTTAATGCAAATTTCTACACAGCCAAGCACATGGCAGAACCTCAGAGCAATAGACGTGTAGACATGATCGAGGCAACCTGCTGAAGTTAAGATGTGAAGAAAGTTAATTTGAGGGTGGCATGAAACTGCTGATCTGCTGGGATTTTCCCACACGACATCTCTAGAGTTTAAACCAAACAATCAGAAAAAGAGAAAATATCCAGTGAACGGCAGTTCCCCGTTGATGCCAGGGGGAAAAGAGGAAAGTGGCTTGACTGCTTTGAGGTGATTGGAAGGCAAAACTCATTTAATAAAGCACTGGTTACACCCAAGGTGTGCAGAAGCTCATCTCTGAATGTACAACACATCAAACCTTGAAGAAGATTGGCTGTTGCAGCAGAAGACAACTGGTGGCAACAGGAGGCTGAGGCTACATTTCACTGGGGCTCAATTTCAGTCTCAGTTTCTGCTGCAATGGTCAGATGGTAGGATCATGATTTAGAGTAAACAACATGACAGCATGAATCCATCCTGCCTTGTATCAGTGGTTCAGGCTGCTGGTGGTGGTGTAATGGACTGGGGTTTAGTTCCTCTGCGCACTTTGGGCTCCTTAGTACCAAATGAACATCGTTTAAACACCACAACCTACCTGAGTGTTGTTTTGGACTATTTCCATCCCTTTATGACCTGATCTCTGAGAAATGTTTCCAGCACCTTGTTGACTCTGTGGCACAAAGAATTTGAGCAGTTCTGAACATAGTACTAGCAAGATGTACCTAATAAAGTGTCCCAATGTGTATATTGCCATCCAGACTAAAACGATTGAGTTATAATGCTTTTCCCCCCCTACATTGGCCAACCCCACTCTGTAGCTGCAGTTGCAGTTAAATATTCCTCTTAACCTCAGATTTGGTAGTTGCTCCTGAAACCACGAAACTCAGTGGCCCTATCAAAGACAAACAGCACAAATCTTTATTAAGCGCAATTTCCATAATGTAGTTTCTTTTTGAATATCCCTCTGTGTGGGTTTTCCACAAATTTAAGCCCTGCTTTTCTGCAGCACGAAGGTTCTTAGCTCTGTTTGATTAGGGCAACACACAGGAGGTCCACTGCCACGGTGTTTTCTTTACCTGGGCCCATAACTCTTAAAAACACACAAACACTTGGGTTGTAAATGACCTGTTCATCACACAGTGACAGGAGAGGTGATTCTGGACTCTTGGTGGGCCAGGTGTGCAGATCAGGACAGCTGTGGCATGCCAAGACCTGTTGGCATGGTGACGCGGGACCGTGGAAAGTTCTGGAATCTGTCGCTGCTGGCAGAGCTGAGCTTCTGAGCAGGACTGGTGTTGGCTTTGCCTCCAGCTGTTTCTTTACAGACATGCTGAACGCCAGCTAGAGCCGGGGGCCAAGATCAGCCCAGAGAGTCTGGCCACACACAGCCCACTTATACACACGCATACAGGCACCCACAGTTATACTACAAGCCCACACAAACAAACACACACGCATTTGCTGCAAGCTGCCAGTCTTTGCCAGAACAACAAAATGCAACAGATCTGTTAAAGCTCCTACAAGCTTGTCGTTACTGTTTATTTTTTTTTTATTTCAAATCTATCTATTTTTGTATGGCATTTGACCCTTTTCTTTTAATCTCTTTCCCTCCAACCATCTATTTTCTTTTTTGTCGCTCTTCCAGCTTTGGTTCATCCTGTCTCTCCAAAGAAACCAAACCTATTTATTCTCAGTAACTTACAGATGCTTCTTTGCTTTTTAACTTTTCTCACTTTCTAATATTTCTTGTAAGTTTTTCCATATTTTCTGTCTTATACTGATTCACTGGTGGATGACCATGTAAAACATGACCCAGGTTTCCAATAATGATGTGGGGGTATGTACAGATAATAACTGTACACTTAAAAAAAACAAAAAATACAAAATCAGGCTTCAGACTTCTTGAAAGACTCAATTTCAGAGTTCTTTTTTTTTCCTTCTTTTAGATCTGTGTGATGTCAGTGAAAGCTACCTTCCAAATATGGTCACCTCCGGAGCAGCCAATCAGAAGACAGTTAACTTTAAGGACCTAAAGGCAAGGTGGAGCCAATGCAGACTGCATAAATACCCAAAACAGCCACACTGATCATTTTATTGGAGTTTAAATAATTTAGATCACTTTGAACTCTCAGTGGCACCTCAGTATTTGTTTGCTTTGGGGAACTGAAAGAGCACCGGGGCGCAGAAAATAACTACTGATTTCTTGCAGGCAAAAAATGCCAAGATATGATTTCATGTTCTTAAAGGAGAAGTGTGAATACAGCTAATTTCACACTGTCAATGAGCCGAGGTGCACAAATGCTAATTATAAGATAAATAAGGATTATTTTCAATTGTTTTTAACTGTTACCAAGGGAATATATGACTTGTGAGATTAAAAATCTCTGTTACAGCAGTGTCCTGGCCAAGATAGACAGCATTTCAATTAGCAGTGGTCACACTAAGTAAAAATACACATGTATACACATGTACACTGCAAAGCTAAGGAGAGTGAAAATATCAGAAAAAGTAATTGTCTCAATCTTCTCAGGCAAAACAGGGGCAGTAATGTTGAGGCTGAAGGAACTGTCTCCAGGTAATTTAAAATGACTTTAAATTGACTGTGAATCCAAGAATAAAAATATGGGTCCGGAAATGAGCATAATAGGTCCCTTTAAAATATTTATTCAATTTGTTATATTGAATTTTTGCAACTGTGAAGCACTTTGACTTTCCTTTGAGCTTATCTTGTATACGATGCCACGTAGTACTTCAATCAACCTCTGTTTTTACATGTGCTGTATGAATAAACTGATTTGGGTAACTTTACAAAACAAACAGCAACACATTAATGACTTGAAGTCATACTTTTAACATGATTCCAGTCAGATTTGCAACATTAAAGTTTTCTAAATATACATGTTACTTTTATTCCATATACCAGATAAACACAGCTATATCTTTCCATGCCCAAATAATCATAATGTGACAGTGTATTAAACAGTGCTGTAATGTTCCCACTGTTGCTACCCACTATCAGTGGTGCTTGAAACCTTTGATTGAAGTACCTTTGAAAGTGGTGTCAGTGAATAATTGCTATGTTGAAATGGCTCCACCACAGAAAAATAAACTTGCCATCTTTTGTTTTCTTTGTGTGGTCGATGGTAATTCATTGAGTAAAGAGGAATGGGAGGGAATTCTTTTGAGGCTCTTGTTTGCTAATTCATTACCTTCTCAAGACTGGGAAAAAGTTGCTGCGGAAATTAAAATTTATTGAAAACTATTTCAGTGGTAAAGTTGGCTGTGTTTCTTGGAGAAAGTTTTGGTCATTGAGGAGCTGACCTGCTTTTGTGGCTGCGCTCAGAGGAGGAATGTGTAGATTCTGCGGCTGGTGGAAACCTACAGTAAGAGGAACTGGTAGCATAGGCAACATATGGACTGATCAGCAGTCTTTCATGTTTAAAATGAAAACACTGGGATTCTTGTTCCTGTAGGTAAGTGGGCAGTATTTTGCCAGCAGAGTTGTCCATTAAGTGCCAAAGTGAATTGGTCAAAAGTATCATTATGCATTATTTACTTTTGCTGTCTGACCTTCAGAGTCACACTCTTCAACCTAGAGATGTGCTTTGCTGAACAACAATAGAAAAACCTTTTCGGTTTCTTTAGTAGCACAGGTATAATATACGGTATATAAACAAAAATATCTGGCAACCTATATATTATAGCTACAGAAGCTGCCTGGGCATGGAAGCCCATACAATGAAGCTCCTGGCGCTCAGTTTTTGTGCTGATGTTAATGCCAGAGGTGGTTTGGTACTCTGGTGGAGTTTTTTTCTTCTTTTCTTAACATTTGTGAAAGAATGGGTCATTCTAAAGAGCTCACTAAATTAGAGCATCGTACTGTAACAGGTTAGCGTCATTGCTTATAGTGTATATAGTATCACATCCTTTGTGCTATCTGAAATTGCAAATCTGCTTTCTCTGTTGGCTTTTAAGTCCACATTCCTTCAACTGAAACCAACATTGAAAACAGTTATTATAAAACACTCTGGAACATGTCTGAAATTACTGAAAAAAGTCAAATTCAGCAGTTTAAACACAGTTTAAAAAGATTTTAGTGCACCCACAGGTTTAAAATTGTTGGATGATGGTAGACTATAATGCAAAGTTTACAAAAACCAGAGAAAAACCAAAAACCTTGTATTTAACACAGCAATATCTAAAAGAAATGATTGGCTAAGTTTGGCTACCAAACCTAGTAAAACTAATTCTTAATCCTTTTCAGAGGAATATTTTTTTCTTGGCATCTAGAAAATTATGTCACAGTTCTCTGCCCTTCCTATAAAGTTTTGTCTGGCTCTATTTTTTTCCACTGATGGAAACAGTTGCCAATTTTTAGAGGTCTGGTCTAGGTGACTTTTTTGGATTGTAGAACACAGTGGTAGGAGGGGGGGGAGGGGGGAGTATAAGCTTTTGTAACTATGAAGGTTTCTGGCAAAACTCAGGATATTGAGGTTGATTTTACTGTCTTGACCCCTAATTCCAAGAATAACCATTCCCAACATATTAACAAAGGGAAGAGTTGCTTTTACAGCAGTGAGCTCACTTTTTTTGTTCAGAAAGCTGTTTTACTGCTTCTGTCTTTTGCAGTTAAGTTGGGCAAACCATCAGTTAAACTCCTGCCATTCACTCATTTGATACTCTGCTGGGAACCAGTATAACCAGTCTGACTGAAAGACTTCCTATCTTCCGTCCCCCTCTTACCAGGCGCAGAGTTGGTGGATATGGTTAGCAGCAGTCATAACAAGCATTTTTCAAAATGAGCTTCGTCTGATGACAAGCTCAGACAAATTGAATGCCTGACAGTGTTTTCCAGCCCAAGTCTCTGATGACGCTGCTCAACAAGGGCCTTCTCTCCAACGCTGTTGAGGGAGGAAACAGAAAAACATGTTCTTGTAAATGGAGCAGACATCATCTAGGAAGGTAATGTTTTTAGCGTCTTACACTCAGCTGGACATGCAGTTTCCTCAAGCTGCTGCAGGGATTTTTATTGAATTTGCCCCAAATCATTATGTTGTCACTTCAATTTCAGTCTCACATATGGCATTATACTTACAGTATATCTTAATGTGTGCGGTTAAAACATTTATTACCCAGCCAGAGCGCATCCATCAACTCACAATGTTTCACCAATAAACCAATTTACATTTATTGTCTGCTGCTGAAGTACATCCACTCTGTCCATACCCATAGTGACTGCCGGCAGTCGGCCAACCCACCCATCTGGTCTCACTTTGACACCCAAGGCTGCCATCTTGTAAGACTGAAAAAAGTAAGAGCTATAGAAAGGTGACAACAGTTTTCCTTCCTAGTTTACCTCCCTGCACCACACTGAGCCTGACAAGCTGCTGAAAAATAGGACCAGGTCACATTTCACCCTCAAAAGAATGTGCAAGGGCTGTGAGTAACCCTGTGGTCTGGCTTGGCATGTTTGGTCTGGCTCCTCATAATATCATGTAGTGTGCCACTGAGGACCAAGGGCATGAACACCAAAGAGAAGTGTTGAGGGCGTTCCTACTTTGGTCCAAAATCGATGCCAGAACCTAATAGTAGCACTGTAATCAGTCTCCCCCCCCCCCTAATATTAGCACCATAGCTTTTTTCTCCAGGGTGGCGGTTGGTTTGTTTGGCTCAGTGTGTCCTCTCTGACCTTAAATTCAGTCCTGCGGCTGTGTAAAGCACCTCTTGGCATCATTGGCAAGCAGCACATTAATAAAGCACAGTATTAGCCTTGTGTATGATGATTTTACCTGAATGTAACATAGAAGATAATGATACCAGTGATTTAAAAAACATCCTCCGTTTTGACATTAATCCTGCTTAACAGAACAGATTACACAGCCAATCCATAACGCTACTCGGCATGTCAGGTATATTAACTTCTTGAGCTATTGTGGCCATATGTTTTTATCATCGAACACTCCCAGGAAATCTCATGAAGCTGAGTTCTCTTTTATCAGAACCAGAAGTGCCTTACAATGGTGGGCTAAAGCAGAGACTGCAAAAAGGTCCAGTTACACAAGGAAATAAAGTGTGTGTCCCAAAAGGACTGGATATTAACTTAAAGATAACTTGGTCAATTTACTTTAAATCATAGCTGATATTCAATATCACCCCCGCTGGTGGCTCTTACACTGCAGGGTGGCTTTCTAGTGATGCACCTGTGCTGAATTTGCAGGAAAACTCATATCCTCGTCTGAATGAGAAGAGCACATCACTTTCGACTAGAAGCCGATCTCTGCTCAATCAAACCACCCAGTAGGCGCTCTCACTCTAAATTAAAATTAAAATTGATATCCCCAGCAAGGCCAATATTTTTTGTTCTGCCACTAAATGTCGGCGATTTATCATTCAAACATCCTAGGGTTTTGTGTAGGTACTTTTGGACCTCAGGTACAGTGGGTTTGATGCTCAGCCAGAGACAATATCAGATTCATGCCAAGAGTCCAAGCTGTGAACGCTTGTCTGAGAGTTACCGTAAATCCTTCTGCTCGCACCACTAAGAAGCTCAGAAAGCCACAACCCTGCTATTTGCCACCCCTGTGGTCCTTACAGGTAGCCACTGAGACTCCCTAAATAATGATCGCCATGTATAGGAGAGCAATGCAAGAACAGAGCTCAATGGATAAAGGCTTACCTGTTGCCCCTCATTTTCCTCAGCGGATAAGGACCGGGACTGTCAGTTTTCCTCTGTGTTGATTAATCTGGAGCTTTATTGGATATGATTCTGATGATTAATGGCATATTATCCTGCCCCGCTGATAAAAAACATTCAGCTTTAAGATATTTCCTGATTGAACCTGATATTCCTGGCTGTTATTCCTGAAAACACTAAACTTTTGAATGTAAAAAATGTAATCAGCTCACTGTATTTATTGTAGAATTACAATGTTTTAGGATTGTGCTGGTGTTCAATGGGACCGTATTCAACCTTTTAGCATTAATACTATGTAAACTTAGGAAGCATTTGAATTTGAACATATATGCGTGCATGATTTCGCTTTGATAAATAAAAAGTAAATGTTTTTCTGAGTTGATTGATAGTGGTCGCATGGTTCATTAACGTGGACCAGTGTTCATTAATTTTAATGACCCTGCACATAAAAAGTGATAACTTGGGCAATGTCAATAAACATGATAATGTTCTTAATTTAGACATTGGCAGATGGAAACTGTTTGATCAAAGGTGTCCAGAGAGGTTAAGCCCAACACTGCCTCCACCAGGAGTTCCCAGCAGGCTCCTGGAGTCACACATCAAGGTCTGTCGCTGGCCCTCGACCCCAAGACCAAGTTTGAGTGAGCCAGAGGGAGACAACACACCATAGCTATGTGTAACTACACAGTGAGTCCTTTTGCTCGTTGCCATGCTGTAGCTGACCGCAGGATTGCAGTGTTTACTTAAGAGCCGGTGCATAAGAGAAAGGCAGACCACCGGCAGTCGCCACCCGCCGGGCTCTGGGCAGGACCTGGGGCTCATCTTTGTTGAAAATGGCTGTAGAACCTGTCACCTCCCACCGGGCTGGCCTATATTTAGCAACAAACTGAAAAACCTCTTCATTCTTAAAAAGCTGTTTAGGTTTCCATTGAGAAGAGGCTTCAGAGGTGAGTGATGCTAGACTCCTGTGGTCTGAGAGATGCTTCTCTTTGGCATGGAGGACATATTTTAGTTACAGTCCACCCAGGACAGTCGTAATCTAACTTCAAAGCACAGCTTAATACGATGTGATCAAATAAAAACATGGAAAAACACATTTTGAGACAGTTATGGCATACAGCTCCACAGTTGAACAGAAAGAAGGCGATAAGAGCAGGATGTTGAAAATACCTCGAACACATGTGAACACTTTTGCCAGTGCAAATATTTTCTTTACTTGGAAGTAAATTGAAACTTTTTTTTAATCATTTCACTCTCTTACCAACACGAAATGTGACTACCAAGTCTGTAAGCTATGCGCTTCTAATGTGCTGACCAACATACTGTAGAGCTGTAATTGCATGTGAACCGCTCGGCTCATTCCGGACCCACGAGGTGATATCGGATGAAAATGTTAAAAAAAAGAAATTGCACCTGATCACTGAGGACAAAAAAAATAGTATATCTTCCCTTTTCAAACTTCCACTAGCAGTTATTATGAATGGTTGCTGTAGAAAACAATAAAACCATTATATATAAATAAATGTTATGTGTGTTTGTGCCTAACTATCACTTCTTTTTCTCCATTCTGTGAAAAATATGTTTTAAAAGCTAAATTTCTCATACATTTGAATAAGAATTGAGGGTTTTTGGTTCATTTGCTAAGAAAAAATGAAAAGATTGGATGTTTTCTGTCCTAATGAAGATGTTTTATTAATGACGATATGCTGACTCTTGACTTTTTCTGTTTGCACGCCGCTCTCACTTCTCAACGTCTCATTGTGCTAGAGAGGAAAGCAAATCCAAGACAGGACATGCGTATTACATGTTTTCATTTGCCCTCGTGTATGCCTGAATGGTGAAACAATCCCTCTTTTCATGCCCATGGTTTCATTCAGTGGGTGGCAAGAGCACCTCTATGATTGGGGATGAGAGAGCTGGGTGATTTTTTCCAAGGTGAGCACCTCACGGGAGATGACTGTTCGCTGCCATTAGTTTAAGTGCAGGAGTGTCAGTTAACCCGACACTGGCACCAGGAATACTTAATACCAGATGGAGGGAGCTGTCCTTGAAGTCTTAACAAGCAGGCGTGCAGAAACAAGCCTTTATTCAGTATGAGAGGACGTAGAAAAAACTGATAACTTAGCAAGGTTACCACAAAGTGTACGTTAAATCCCACATAGGAAAGGGAGGGATAAAGGAGATTGAAGGGGGTGGGGAGGGGCAGAAGTCCAAAGTGGATAAAAACACAGTTTAGATGTTGCTGACTATAATTTTTTATTGCGTTCAAAATACACAGGAATATAAAACAAAGCAGTGGTTGTCACGCTAAAGGGTCCAGCTGGTTAAGAGGTGTCAAATTATTGTACCTCAGCTGGATACATCGGTGTTGGACGCCAGGGGGTGAGAAAAGAGCCAAACCCAGCAGACTTTGGCACATTTGTCCTTTACCGCTGGCACGGACAAGCCACGCTGTGAGGCTTCGGAGCATCGATAGGCTCACGGTGTTTTACTACCCAAAACTATGAGCTGCTACATAATCTGAACCATCAAGACTACCTCCTGGAAGAACAGCAAACACGAAGACAAGTGCCTTTTCCACATGATTCACCCCCGGTCTACTGACCAAATAGTTCTGATGTAGGATGAGCTGAAGAGCAGCTCAGTCAGGTAATGAGGCCTGAAAGTTTTTACATTTCCAAGATTGAATAAGATAAGAATGTATCAGCAAGTACCAGATTTGTCTTGGCTGCAGCAGATACAGAGCTGATAGCTATTACTTAAAATAACTTGACACCAGAAACTCCCAAAACTGACTAGGAAATTGCAAGAAGCCACATCGGTCTATGGACGCACTTCACATGAAGGTCCCCAAAGAGGTCTCTGTTTGTCAGCTCTGATAAAGTCCATTCCCTTTTCTTTATTCTCTTCTCTTTTTTGGTACTTAATTGAAAATTGAGCTTCAGTCCTGCCAATGATTGCAATAAAATGCTGAATGCACTGCATTGTTGGCGTGCTCCCTGATCTGGCACTTGGCAACTGTGAGTCCTGCAGAGTCTCTGTTGATTGTCTACTTCTCATTCATTAGGGCCGCTTAATGGGCCCTCCTAGCTTGACTGTGGAGACCTGTGAGCTCAGAGCCCAGGTTTCTGCGAAAGAGAGGAAACAGTCGCAGGGCATTGGGGTGTCACCACCGACACATCGCAGGAGCCTTTCGAGAAGTCTTTGGCTCTTCCCATGCTGGTCTGGTACCTGTGTTCGGCCATGTAGACAGAAAAACTAAGCAGATGCAGGTCTGTGTAGAATTTCAGCCAAATCAAGCACGGAAATATTTCTTTCCTGTTAACTTGAGGCTCTGGCATTCACTTGTGTGAGGTTGCCCTTTCTTTTTATTCAAGGGCAACTAGCCACTGTCTTTAGCCATGTTAGGCATGTAAAACAAAAAAGCTTACCTGACAATGAAAAACAAAGTATGTGAAATCTTGTCACAACATCAACACCGGCCCATTTAGGGTTAGGGTGGGATTGGTGGTCAGTTACTATCCATCCATTTTTGTAGAAGTTACACCTGTTTGGAACATCATTATGAAAAAAACTGAAAAAATGAAAAGATTTCAAGACCTCGACTCCAAGACCAAGTTTAGTCCTCTAGTTTCTTAAAATTCACCCTTCTCTAGCCCTAGATGAGCTGCCAGTAACCTGGTTGATGGTAATTGTCTCCAACTTGGGGTTTTTTTTGGCTGACATTAACTTTTGTAACATTTGGTATCAAATAGCAGTGGATTTCTGCTGAGACTCTCAAAAGTGCTTGCCCTCCTATAACTTGCATTAGCCATATATTTAGCCAACTGAAAGTAGCAGAGACAAACTGTGAAAACAACACAGCAACATTGCCCGATCATTTTGATCTGGATAACTAGTTTGCACACTGTTCAAACAGTTCCTCTTTCTTGCGACAGCAGATACTGAGAAACATTAGGATTTTTTTCTGTCAGTTTTGTAAATGTACACACACACATCTTTGTTTGTTCCTGAAGTTATTATCTTAAGAAACAATAGTACAGCTAAAACAGTAATATTAAGGAAGTGCTGACTTTTAATCAAGGATAACAACACTGACTAATACCTATTACCTGGAGAGAATCTAACATAACCTTAGTGATGGACTACAGCAGGAATGTTACTCATTTTACATTGCGAGCCAGTTGCAGCCCACTTTGACCTCAAGCGGGCCGGACTAGTGAAACTCCACTTCCTGTCATTGTAAAGAAGATTAATTACACATTGAATCCCTGAGATAACTTAATAAGAAAAGAGAGGCGCAATTTCAAAAGCACATTTCAGTTTTTCTACATTACAGAGAAATGCTGGTATAGTTAATGGAGGGAATCTGATACAGATGTGTAAAATTACAGACAAGGTTCTTGTTAATTCACAGAAAATGTTAGTTTGAATTTCTATAGTAAGAAGTTAAAAAAGGAGCTTTTCTATAATTTAAATGTTTATCTCATACTTAGTTCATTTAATGCAGTATGAATGGCCATGGAGGACAAATTTATCAGTAGGAAAAACTGTAAAACTATAAGTCAGAAGTCTACGCGCCCTCCAGGTTTGGAGTCTTTGGTGGGCCGATTCTGCCCCCCTGGGCCTTATGTTTGAGACCTCTGAACTACAGGATTTGAGCAGATTGCTCAGTGATAAGAGGGATAGGGTGTTAAATGTGTTCTATTTTCTTCCTTGATGCTTGTGTACTTGTAGTGATGGGGCATCAGGTGCACCATAATTTTGTATCACTGCTGTGTTACCCCCCCAAAAAAATAAATAAATAAATAAACTGAAAGAGAACAAGAAGGAAGACTTTGGTGTTTGGTTTGGTTTCTTAGTACCTATTAGAAACATTTATAAATTACTTATGTAAAAATATAAAATTTTGAACCTTTGTATGTGCTTATTGACAATGAGCAAAACTGTGAAGTGAATTAAAGCTCTAAAGCAGTGCAGTGTCACAAGCAACTGCTCCGACTGATAAGAGCTGAACCTTTATCATTAGGGACGTGGATGGCCTTTAGTAAATCTTCCACCAGATGAGCTACATTAGTGCCTCGGTGTGGAGTTAATAGAAAATCTTCAATGACTACTTGAAATTTCACACACAGTTATGTTTGCCTTAAGTTCAGCGAGGACATGAGCAAGTTTGTCTCTGCTCTCAATAGCCAAATAAAACGGGGAAAAGCCTAAATCATAATAGGAATGCAAATACACGGAGGAGTGCGCCTGATACAAACAGGCAGGCCTCCAAATGGGCATCAGCAAGGGCCAGAAGGGCAGTCTCATTTTTCCTTCTGACAGAAATGTCTACAACTAAGTGTGTGTCCTTTAAGTAGAGTTTAGATTGTCAACAGATGAAAATATACTGTGTGAGCATTACTAGTTGGCTGTTCCTAGGCCAGGACACACAAAACTCTGGTGAAATACACTGCTGCCCGCATCCTACCCTCCTTTTTGCACAGGAAACTGCCCAGGATTTGATCTTAATTAGTTTGGCAGCAAGTAATAACATCCTTGGAGGATTAGAGATTGTTGTGATAGATTAGTGCAGCAAAACTGACCGTTTTTAGCTTTTCATGATACTGCAAAATGTTTCACATTATGTAAAAATGTTTTAATCTTGTTAGACAAAAAAAAAATAAAAATGAATGCATGCCTGTTACGTAAATTTAGACCATGCAGCAGTTCTACGCCCAGGAGGTGACAGGTCTGTTGTCATACAGTATGCTGAAGCTTTGTAACACCGATTAATTTCACAAGTATGTGTTTTGTTGTGTCAGTGGAATTGGATCAGACATTCGCTGGGTGGTAAAGGTTGACTTTTCCTAGGGTACTTCTGTGGTTGGCTCAATTTGGATTTAGAGATGCTTAAAATCCAAGATAAACTCATGTGAGGAGCCTGCGTTCAACATTTTTCTAAATGATCAGAAATCCTCTTTTAGAACATGGATGTTGGCATTTAAGTTCATTTGAGAGGTGCCGTCTTTTCCAAGCACAACATAACATTTAATATTTCAATTGCCAATTCAACTCTCTCTCTCTCTTGGGGTAGCCGCCTGCTGGCTCTTGCTTTTACCTAAATTGTTTTTTTGTCTTCCTCCAGCCAGTTGTTACATTTGTTCTGTCGGTTTATTTAACAATCATCTGTCAAGAAATGCCATCAAATAAACTGACTGCTCGACATCAGGTGGAGCAGTGCCATTTAAAATGAACTCATTCTGAAAATGTGAACGTTGACGATTAAAGAGTAGTCTTTGATCATTTTTCAGAGGCCATGACTGTTATGCTTAAAGAGGCACTCTCTGTGATTCTTGGCCCAAGTCTTATTTTCTGTATAAATTACATACAAAGAAAGCTTAAGAGGTGTTTCTCAAGGGCTCAACATTTTTTACGCTTACACTCCATTGGCAAATCCGCTATGGAAAAGCTGAACTATACTTCAAGTGCTGTATTTTAGTGTGGTTTGGAGCTGAGGTGGGGATCAATTGCTTGGTTTCTGCAGCAGCATCCCAGAAAAGCCCCAGAGGGGCAGGTCTGAAGGACAGGTGGGGAGCCACACAGTGCCACCTCAAACCACTGTCCCCACAGTGAGGGGAGAAGGAGGAGGAGAGTGTTCAGAGACCAAGACAAACAGGAGGCAGTCGAACACTGCCGTGTCTGTGAGCGAGTGTGTAGATCCGCACTTAGTGATTTTTTGTTAAGGGTTCATTAAAAATAATTGACAGATTAATTAACTGTCTGTAAGATAGTGGGCAACATTTGTCTTCTCCCAGACTCTTGAATTACCACCATCATCACGTGTTTGTTCAGCAATTCAGTGCAGCGAAATGAAATGTTACTTTAGCACAATTACCATCCCACCGAATAAATGTCCATCCCAACTTCCGGTGTCTCGTTTCTGTAAATGGTAAATGCTTTTCTACTTTACTTGAGCACCCACAGTGCTTTATACAACATGCCTCACTACCCATTCACACCCATTCATACAAGCACTTTTTTATATGCCTTTTCTACCTAACATTCACACACATTCATCTTTTGATGGGTGCATTGGAGAGCAACTTAGGGTTCAGTATCTTGCCCAAGGATACTGGGGTATATATAGTGGAGCAGCGAGGGATCAAACCACCAACCTTCCAATTAGTAGATGACCCCATTTGTCCAGCACTCTATAAAAAACTAAAGATATGCAACTTGTAATGCAATATAGCAAGCATGTTTCAAGCATGTTTTCATCTTTTAAGTTGTCCTTGTGTCTACAAAAGTGTTCATGCTTATAGATTAAAACGTAATGATCATGCGGATCCTCGGTACACATCTCTGAAAAGTGTCTTAAAACATATTCTTCGCTTTTTTTCAGTGCTCTTTTTCTCTCTATATATTTTTTTTATTATTTTTTTGAAAGTTGCCAAGTAATTATACCTGCCTGACTTATCCCTGCAAAGCAGAATTTGTGCGTTTATAACGTTAATAAAGTTTGCTTGCTTTCTGACTTAATAATAAACAGCATTAAGCCTTGGATGACCAATTTCTTTTCAATAACTATGCGGCATTATGCTGCCCTCTTCTGTTACAGAGGCAGACTTCATCTAAATCGCTGAACATACGCCCATTGCCATGTGTAGCATGAAAATCTGCAGGGGCTCTATATTATTACAAATAATCAAGTTATTTACTACTAATAATTAGACTAAAATCGTGTAGCAAACGGGACGGATAGAAACTGCAGCTGTATGAACACTTTTAACAGCTAGCGCCATTGTAACATTGTTATCTCCTCCCTTGTTGCAGCGAATCAAATTAGTGTTTTAAACTCGCATCTGCCCGCTTCATAAAATCCCAGTGTCAATAAAGTCGTGAAAATGAAACTAATATGTGGATTTCGTTGACGGGATTTAATGTAAAGCTGTTATCCAAAACCCACAAAGCTTCGGTTTCTTTGTCGCGGCAGCCTGCCAAGGTTCCATTCATAGCAAGCCAATCAGAGAAGAGCTTACTGAGGACTTCCATCCAATAGCGGCGCTGTTTGCTGTTTGGCCCTGTTGCGACCGCGGACAGACAGAAGCAAGTGGACCGGTTTGAAGCTAAGCTAATTCAGTCAAATTACATCAAGTTAATTTAGCTTTTTTCACTGATTTCATTTACAGCAAACACGCTTATCTGTTTTCGAAAAATCAAAGCTATCTGTAAATAGTCGAACCGGTAGGCTAACGAGGAGAATTGGGCGTTTATCTTAATAAACCGCTTCTGTCCTGCTAGCTTAATTGGCAGCGGGTAGGCGCCACTTCTGTTTGACAACAGCGCTATTCCGTCACGTTCCCGGTGTTGTTTGTAGCGGCTCGGCGAACCAGCTAATTTCCGTTAGCCACGAAGGAAATCACTCGGAGATTTTTTTTAACATAAAAAAAAAAGTTAGAATGGCAGAATTTCTCGAAGATCCGTCAGTTCTCACGAAAGACAAGCTGAAGAACGAGCTTACGGCAAACAATGTGCCCCTTCCCAGCGGAGAGCATAAAAAAGAAGTGTATGTGCAGCTGTATCTGAAGAACCTGACCGTACTGAACAACAAGAAGACCCCACCTGCAGACACCTTCTCCAGCGATGAAGAGTTGCCTGCCCCGGTGGTGTCAAACAAAAGTCGCTCCGGAAGGGTAAGTTTCTAATTGCTAAAAATTAGGTTTTATTTTTACTTTTTCCCACATGTGGTTTGATGTTAGTCTACACGTGTCTGGTTGGTGTGTTTTATGTTTCGAAAATTGCCGCACTGATGGATTTTTTTTTTTCTTCACCTTTTTACAGAAAGCTACCAGAAAGACAGACAAGCCTCGCGCGGAGGAAGTGGAGGTGACGGATCTGACTGATGAAGACTTAAAACAGCAGCTGGCAAAGCACGGTGTGGACATAGGACCCATTGTTGGTGAGTTCCCTGGATTCATTCATTCCTGTCCTGCACTCTTGCGAAATAAAACAATGTAACTTGTCAAGATGGCAAGAGCACAGATACATACAGAAAAATAAAAAACATTTTTAAAAATTAAGAAAATTTTAAAAAAAAAATCACAATAAATGTTTAAAAAAACTGTATCAAACAATAATACTAATAGCACGATATATTTACACTAATCACAGTCGAAACGGGAAAATCTGGCTTTTTTTTTTTTTTTTTTTAAGGTTCAGATTTGATCAAATTCCAACCCAACCCAAGGCAATACAAATGTACGACACCGTAGTCAAAACAAGTCTAGTCCAACAATAAATATCAAGAAGTATACTACTAAACTCTTATGTGATAATATGTTTGTTTTAAAGGTAAATTATATTTTAAGACTATTTTTGTAACAGCAAAAACATTTAGTCACGGGTTTTCCAGTTATAAAAATAAAAATAGCAGTGCAATTGTTACACTGTGCTGTGGATTGTTGCTAAATCCACGGCTACAAGAAGCCGAATATAAGATAAACATAAATACTTACAATGATTAAATGCAAGTAAAGGTGATGGGAGGTCAGGGAAAACAAACAGATCAGAGTCGGGCTAAATTAGTGAACTAAACAAATCTAAAACTGAAAATAGTCGGTTTTAGTTAGTTTGCTACTACTGTTAGTTACTGCTTGTAACGCCGATTCCACTAATAATAAATAAGCAAAAATGCAAAAAGCAACTGAGAAAAAAAGCTTGAGGAGAGGGAGAACAGAGAGAGCGTGCAGATGAGCCTCCGCAGATAGTCAGTACGGTGAGTCAGAGAGCAGTTTAACAAGGATGATGGAAAAAAAAACAATAAGCAGGCAGTAGATCAACCGATGCATCAAGGCACACCTAACACAATGTTTTATGATAAGAATCAAATCCATTGTCCAAAAAAATTATAAAAATCTGTACTGTGCAGGACATTGCATAATCATCAAATGAAAATGAAATGAAATGATACAAAGATGCCTCTAAATCTGAAAAGAAAACTAAGACAAATACTACGCAAACATTTGATGAAAGGCATGAATTATTTTCCCTTTAATCCCTCTCTGTGTCCTTTCAGCCTCTACCCGTAAGTTGTATGAGAAGAGGCTGCAGAAGCTTTTGGATCAGCCTCCAGCTGAACCCGAAGCTCCTACAGATGTCACAACTCTCCCCAAGGCAGACAGTAACCAGAACGGCAACACAAACTCCGACCAGTACAGCGACAAAGAAGACGGTGAGCCCGTAACACAATGCAGTTTAAATGTTGGGGGGGTTGGTTGTTTGTTTGTTTGTTCGGGGGTTTCATTGAGGAAGAAGTTTCCAAATCGCTTGCAATAGGCCCATGGGTAGTACACATATTTGTAATACACAATGGGTATTACAAATACACATCATGGTATTAATGTTGCCTCATTTCAATCTTCACACAGAGGAGGTCCCTGCCCCTGAACCAGAGCCAGTTCCTGTGGTAGAGAAGCCTGTGAGGAGCAGAGGAAAAGCTCCTGTCACTGTCAGAACCAGCAGTAAACGGCAGACAAAGGTGAGGCTCACTCTACCAACCATGCATCAGTAATAATAATTGGCACTCTCAGAGTGCAAAGTGTCTTAAGTGGGTTTAGTTATTTAATATTATAGATCACTAAAAAGCCAACAAATAGACTAATAATTTTCTAACCCCTGTCTTATTCACAACAATTCCCACAGAGTAAAATGGACCAAGCATAAAAATAAATTCATGCATCACTTGACCCACTCTGGATTCAGTTGAAGTTTTTCTGCATCACCAACTGAATGCATGCACATTCTCGTCACTCTGCAGCACGCAGAGTTTGGACAGCTTCAGTTTAACTGCAGGGTGGTGGTATTACCAATGTTCAGCTCAAAAGGGCAAAAGGGTGAATGTGTAACACATTTCCTCATCAAAAGGAAATAATCAGTGAAAATGTGACACTTCAGGTCAATTTTAAACTAAAACGTCACCAGCTTCAGGCCAGGATTTGTGCTTAGTTTTATTTAGTATCAGTATCTAGCTAGGTAAAAAGAGTCCCACTAATATAACACTGAAATCACAACACTAAAGATGTTGACTTCAAGCTCAGCATTCCTCACTAACCTGCTAATCTCGCTTCATCGCGCCCCCCCCTATAATTACAGCGTAGTTTTAGTTTGTGTGAACATGTTTTATGTTACACTGACAGGTGGTGGAGGAAATTCCTGAAGAGACCCCTAAAAAGGCCACTGAGAGTGTGGTTGAAGATATCCTTGCCAATGAAATAAGCACACCAACTGGCATCAGGTAACACTTGATAATCATGTTTTATGTTATTTATCTTTATTTGTTTTGAGACACTTGTATGGAGTTGAACATATGAACCGATATTTGGAAATATTAAAGAACACAACTACTCTTATATGTTAGAGAATCTGAGAGTTTATGACGGTGCTACGGTGCAGACTCCAGCAAGTGTAATTGTTCTTGGTAGCCAAAAAATAAACTAAACATGGGTTGTTATCATTTGGAATACACAGAAGGCTGTAATTATGTCTGTTTACTACGCAATGCTAACACGAAGCCAGTAATCTGCTAGGTGTGTAACTGAAACTGATCAACATTTGTTAGCTCTAACGCTAAAATAATCTGCTCGGCTCTGACACTTTACCCAAACTACATTAAAAAGCTAAACACTGCATACAAAGACATGTTTAAAAAACGCCTGTGATATGCTGTAATTCACTTGCAGCTCTTTCCAACTACTTGGAGCACTTTTAATAAAATATAAAACTTATTATACAAACATTGTTTTTTTTTCTGAACATGCACACAAAAAAATCCACTGAAGAAAATACTGAATTTTTGTTTTGTGTGCCGTCAATATTGGTTGTCATAAAGACTCATAAAAATTCCCATTGAAGAAAACTTCGATCAGTTCCTCTCAAAACCCAGCCATTGCCTATTGGACCAAGCACTTGGTGACAGTGGGGGGAAGAAATCTGTTAAGAGACTCAGCAATCTGACTCAGCCGGTTAGGGTCTAAAGAAGAAGGAAGCAGTAGTAGGGTGGTTGTTGTTGTTGTTGTTGTTGTTTTTTAAACCTGTAACACAGGGTGCACCAGCTTATCTCCAATTTTTAAGTTTACTGCAATCCAGCCGTCTTCAGCGATAGATCAAGGAAGCTAGCAAAGGACATATTTGAACAGACCTCTTTCACTTTAAGTGTTTTTTGATGGAGCACAAACGAGTAAACTTAAGCTGCCATACACCATTCAGGACCCCTTGCTGTTTTCACTACGTTATCAGCATCTCAGATTAAAAGGTCTCAAGAGTGCTGTTGGAGGCCTTTAGCAGTCTTGTGAAAAGCAGACAAACGCTCCCTGACTTTTTTTCTTTTTTTTTAAGAGGCCTTTTTAGCCAAATTACATGTTTTCTTTGGTGGAGAATCTGAAAAGTTGCCTCCAGCTGAACACTCGGATTTCAGTCTGTTATTTCACTTTTACAATGTAGCTTGGGATACATTACAGGAGTTTTAAAAGGATGATAACTCCCAGCTACTAGTAGCTAATTTAGCTCCTAGGTGATTCTATCAGCTAGGGAATGATTCCTTTTTTTTCTTTTCTTTTCTTTTCTTTTTTTAAATATGTGAATGGTGTGTGGTGCAGTGACGGCACATGCTTCTGTAAAAACAGGAGAAACATGGAAAGCCAAAGATGACTACAGCTGTCAAGTGTCTTTGAAACAGAAGACAGCACTCTTTGGGGGGAAAATACACAAAAAATAGTTTCAGTGCGAAGGTAAAGCTAGCATGTTACAAATCTGAGGAAGTTTTCACACATCCTCCTCCTGTATCATTTACTCTAGTCTGAATCAACAAAGTTTGGTTTCTTTTGACACAGCAAAAAAAACCAAAAAACAAGCAAACCAAAATATGTCATTCCAAACCACATGACAAGGCTTTTTGGCCAGATACAGGAAACACAGGAAGAAGTTGCCGTCTTCTCGACTGGTGGAGAACTTTAAACTCATTTATATTTATCTGGAAAAATATTTTACATTTACTCCCTCATTACTAGAATACAAAGCATACCTGGCTACAGGAAGACTTTTAGCTCAGACTTAAAGTATTCACCTCAGATCATGCTCTAGAGCAGTCTCCCTTTTATTGAACTACCAAATAAACAAATTGGTATTCTCTTTCTGGCCAGACACATGGCAGCGCTTCAGCTACAATTTTGTTCGTATTTAACAAAAATAAAAATGCAGACATAAGTGTACACATTAGTTTTTGACTGCTAGTGAAAATGTTTTCTTTACAAATAACTCTCTCACTGAGCTAACACAGCCAATCCCTAACATGTTTGTACTCTCTGCTCATATGGCCTTCATGTTGAATATTTTTTTGCTTTTTAAAGAACTCATTTTAACATTGCACTCAAAAAAAACCCAAATCCTCCCTAACGAAAAAAGTAACTTCAAGGGCCAAATTCCATTATACAAGTAGGGGTGACGTGGGCCGCGAATTTGAGACCCCCTACTCTAGAGTTTTTTTGGAACTAGATTAATTCACATTACTGCACAAAAAGATAGTGTTGCTTATTTTGTGCCGAGTAAAGAAGTTCTTTACATAGCAAGGTTAAATATTTAAAATCTTTAAATTTGGGTCTAGATCCTTTTGATCTGCTCAGAATAGATCATAAAATGTGAGCGCAAGCTGTGGGGAAAACTGTTGAGTGCACAGATGTATTTGTTTATTTTCAGTCTAATCAAAAAGTTGATTTTTCCTGTTTTTGTTTTGTTTTCGTTTTTTATCAGTGCGACCTGCAGGCGTCCAATCAGAGGGGCAGCTGGTCGGCCTTTAAAACCAAGTGAGTACTGGCTGGATGAGTCCCGCGTGAAGACCGATGTCCACACCGAATACAACTTGTATTCGGAGTCTCTGTCCCGACCAAGCTTCACGGTCTCCCCAAACACAGCACCGGTTCGACGAAGCTTCCTGCCCCCGCTGCTCAAGCTCCTGCTCCTTGTGGTGGTGTGCGCCTCTCTGTTCTACGTCTACCAGAACCTGGATTCCAATCAGATCAGTACCCTCAAAGGCCTCTCCGACAGCGTCGTCGTCCCAGTCCAAAGCGCTGTGGACAAAGTCGCCACCTACCTGGGCTTCAGCAGCAGCAGTGCCGCAGAGAGCGGCGCCAAGTAAAGACCATCAGCAGCCCCTCGCCATACCCACAGCACCTCCCTGCCGCCCACCACAGCACACCACAACTCAAGCAGTAAACCTTGCTCACCTCTTTTCCTCCATGTGTGGACAGATTTAATTGGAACGATTAAAAATTGTCCTCTCTGGACTCTGACTTTCCTCCTGCCACAAGAGGGAGGTATATTCAAACAGTAGCTTCTGGATAACACTGTTTGTGGCAGTCAGAAGAGACTAATTTTAATGTTGATTTTAATCTGTGAATTGTTTGTGTCTTTGTGTGTATTATAACCCTCATATGTAGAAATGAGTGCAGAACGGAGAGGCCATTTTTATCCGTGCATGGTTGTAGATTTTAAAGGTCATACTGTAGTTTTATCCGACGCTGTGTGCCAGGTGTTTTTCTGACGGTGAAGTGCCTGGACACGATTAGCACTTAGTGCCCTCCCATACAAATACATATATATAATTTTCTTTTTTCTTTTTATCCCCAAGCACAAAGCAGCGCTTATACTAATACCAGAATGTCTACACCCGCGTTTCGAATGGTGTTGGCTGTTATTGGCCTTGTTAACTGATCAGCTTATTGGCAAATATGATGACATTTCATTGGCATTGGGGGAGGGGGTTATTTGTTGTGTGTCATCAGTTTTGTGCTAAATGTTCAAAGATAGTTTGATGAAGTGATATTTAGTTACTATGATGATGATTTCTGTGTTTACCTGCCACAAAAGGGGAATATAAAAACAAGATAAATAAAAGCCAGCATTAGCTGTAGGCCATACTGTCACTGTAAGCATCGCTGTCAGGCCAAATTTTCACAATCAGTGCGTCTTTGGTATCAATTTCAGTATTTTCTCTCCAGCTGTAGTGTTAGGTAGAATGATTGATTTATTTCTATGGTGCTCAGGTTGATTCAGCTCAAACTTTTTCATGTGGTCTGTGTTGGGAGGAGGCGTGGTGTAATCTGGTCACGTCACTGCATGAGGAAAATCAGCCCACATTCAACATTCAAGCATGAATTAGAAGCTTTTCTCTTTTTTTAAAAAATCTTTTTTTAATAGCTGATCACTGATAAGATGATCTCTCATGACGGGATTTGTGATCATGGCTGAAATTTTAATTCTCGGCTCTGTGTATTGTAGCGATTTTTACATTCGGCAGGTTGAGGTTTATAAAATTTACTCTGCTTTCTCCATCTTGCATCGACATTGTTGTTTAAGGCTTGCAAACAGAAAATTATGAGGAAAATAAAGATTTCAGCCATCACAGGTTACTGGTTTTTCCATCCCTGCCAGTCCAGTTCATGTGAGTGTCCACGCGTTGAGTTGTAGTGCTCTGTTGTGCTTTTTCTTTTGTCCTGTTTTTATAAGATTTCTGATCCTTCGGTCCTTTATGCAGGGCTGGCTGTTTAGAGTGCACCCACATAGCCCACCTCACAGGCTGCAGGTGTTTCCAAGAGGAGGAAAGTAAATCCTTTTATTTTATTTTTTTTTTCTTCTCCTCTCCTTTTTGTTTTTTTTGTTTGTTTGTTTTTCCGAACAGTTAGCCTCATTTTATTTTTGTCACAACTTCTGCCTGGGCAAAATTATAAAGACGCTCCAGGTTTCTCCGAATGGGGTCGTTTATCTGCTTGGAGTAACAAGCAAGGATGCATTTACTCGAGGGGGTCTTGGAAGATTTCACGGTGGCGGGGATTGTTTCTATTTTGATATTTTTCTAAAGTGGCGTGTTCAACTTTTTATAGCATATTGTAAAGCAATACATGCAAGTAATACTGTATCTTAATCTGAACCTTGCTGAGTTAACTCAAGTGATTTGATCATCAGGCAGCTCTCCCACAACGGACAGAAACGACAGGGGTTATGTGGGTAAGGATTCTGAATCTGTTTATTTATGATAATGTAGGCAGTGTATCATAAAATAAACTTGGTTGTTGCCAGATTATTCTTTTTTCTTCTGTCTGTGAATCCTTTGAGACCAATAAGTGTTTTTGCATGTTTTGTTTTTTGAACGCCATAGCTTTTCATTAATTGAACATTTGTTGTGATATTAAATAAGAAATCAGATATTGTAGCTTCTGTTGTCATCACTGTAAAATCATGTAGTCAATTACAATCTCTGAAGTAAAAATGGTGTTCACTGTGCAGCATTACACTGCTCTCAGAAGTTAGCTTTAATTTGTTTGACAGCGGGCCTCTTCCAGACCAGGCTCCAGGATGGCCCCAGTAACCCTACCCAGGGTAAGGTAATCTGCACCATTGGTCTATAAGTCATGGTCTTAATCAGGCCCCTCACCCAGGACCAATTTGCCTTAGGAGACGCTACGAGCAGCAAATTGTCCAGGACAAGATCACTCAGTCACACAGATGCCTCCATGACAATAGAGTAGTAGGTCATGGAGTTGAGTTCAGGGGGCCTCATTAAGATGCCTACAGAATGCCTCATAGGTAAGGTGTTTCATGCACTTGGTACTGGGTGGAGACCCAAGTCAGGCTGGAGAGAATGTGCGTCTCAGCTGGCTTGGGTACCTCCCGTTATTCCCCCAGAAGAGATGGCAAGTGGCTGGAGAGAGGGAGGTCCAGGCATTTCCACTTGGACTGCTGCCTCCAGGACCCATCCAAGCAAGGAGGGAAGAAATGCAAACACGTGCATTGGTGGCTTTTTAAACACAATGAAAAGAATGCGTTTGGACTTTCCTGCGTTTCATGCCTTCACTCATGAACTGCACAGTGTTTTATTAATTTTTTCTGCATGGGACTGTGTATCCCCCTGCTGGTTCACTGGTGTGTGTGCACCTGCTTGACAAAGTGTCCTCATGACACTCAGATCCAGCAGTGTGTAAACAAGGACTCGGCATCCAAATGCTTGATCAGTCCACACCTGCAGCTGAATCACAAATGTGTTTCTTGGAACAGTTTAAAGAAAAATGCAAGCAGAAATAAGTTTGGGGTTTTTTTAAAAGATAATTGAGGTAATTTTGCCTTTATTTGCTGATTCTAATTTATATTAAGATATTTTACATAGTGAGGTACAAGGCAGGTCTCGTCTTCACTAATTCCATCAGAGTGCGTGTGTTGTACTGACACTAAAACTCGGGTTTTTTGTTTGTTAATAATTAGCTTTGCTAATTCTATCCAAAAAGACCGGCTAGAAGGACAAACCCCAGAAGACCAAATCTGCTGGAGTCACCTTCACGTGGCCCACTGAATATGTAAAGTAAATGTGACAATAATGTCTGCAACATTAAAAGCTCTAATTGTGGTTTATGTTTTTGGAATAAGTAGCCATGTTTTGTTATTCAGCATGTACCAGCTGACTGTGGTGGCCGATGGAGTGCCAAAGTGAGTCTTTGCAGGGGACGGAGAGGCTTAGTCCATTAAATCCGGCAGACTGCAGGCTGACAGCACAACAGGAAGCGGAGTAGCCACACCATACAGCACAACAGCAGTGAGTCTCACTGTAGCCCAAGGAGTTATACCTGGACGCTCAACAAAACAGGTGAACTGCGGTATTTCCATGTTGTGTAGATAGTATAAGTTTATCTTTCTGTTGTTGAAACCTGTGTAGCAGTTGGTGACACCTGAACGCCTTCGGCTTTGTTTTGCTTGCATCAGTCCTCTCTTCATTCTCACTTTAGGGTGGTCCATTTCAGTGTGTGCAGAACTGTGAGTCACATTTACTTTGAAAGTGTTTGTCCATAACATGTAAGCAGGGTCTGCTTGTGTTTACAGTGGATTTTGACGGTCAGGGTATTTTTTTTTAAGTGATTTGTTTTCTCAGCCACAAATGAAAAGTTGATGCATAAGCAGGGCAATTGGCTAGAAGATAAAATTCTGCATTACATGTATTTTATAGCTGAGTTTGGGGCTTTAGGCTTTCCTGTTGCTTTGTTTTGTCATCATGTATTCATTATATCTCATCCTCGCCCACAGTGGCTGTTTAGGTTCAAGTTCAAGGCCGATGTAACTTTTTATAGATGTCGCAGCAGACTAGTCCACTGTGTTGGAGTACCAACCATGCTTCTACTGCAGATGACTGAGAGTTATCAAAACTGCTGTCACCCTCCCTCCTTCCCTCCCCAATGACCTTGAATGCTAAGCCATCTCATTAACCGCTCACATTTACATGACTGGAGTGCATGGTGCTGTCAGCTGGTAATCCAGCTTCAGTCTTGGATAATGAATGGACAGTTTCAGCATTGCACTTTCAATAGGAGCATATTGAGCATTCATGCCTGCTATTAGAGACGTGCAGGGATGTTAATGTCTGTCTCTTCAAGCATAAGTGCTCCTTGCTTTACATTATTTGCAATTTGCAGTGCATGGTTTTAATTTAATTATTTCTAAATGTATCTGATGGTTGTTTAACAACAGCATCATTTCAGATTTATGACAGGCCAGTGTTTTAAACTGTGCTTAGAGAGACATAAAGCAGCTTCCTCCATTCATTTAGAATAAATTATCAAGCCTTTTAAATCGAAATCAGCTGTTCTTTTGAGACCTCCCATTAGAGGTGAGGTGTAGCAGATGGAAGCAGCGTTAAGGGATTACAGTAACTCCTTTAACAGTCTGCAGTCAGTCAATCAAGTTTGCCATCCGATTATACTGCTATGTCCTCCTCGTTTGGGAAGGAGGGAGGACGGAGAGGAGCGGAGCTCTGTGCAGCTGACAGCTCCTCCATCTGGCCCTGAGTCACATGAGCTCTGTGGGACTGCTGCAGCTGAGCGGATACTTGCCTGGACCGACTGCATTGCAAAACTGTGACTCAGGGAGGTGTTGTGGATGCAGGAGGGGGGACGGATCTCTGTAGGAACACGACTTAGTCATCCATCCAGGTGGCCATGCTGATTACATGGTGGTATTTATACCTTGCAGCTCGGAGCTTCATCGGACAATGCAAGTATTGCTGGTGTTTTTGTGTCTTGCCGTATGTCGTTTCAAGGTGAACTCTCTGCAGAGAGAGAATGCGTGAGACAGAACCTAATACATTTCTGTCTGAGACCAGATCGCTTTCTTCATACCTGCTAGAAAGGGAAATAATGCACTCTCTAGTTTGCTGTAAAGGACCTAAGTGTCCGAGAAGTGGTTTTCTTCTGTGCCACTGTGATATATGTCAGGCTTGCGTTAGAAATCCCTCTGCACTCTGACTTATTTATGAGTTTTGTGCATGCGAGGCTGCACGCAGGACCATTTGCTACTGTCGTGTCTGTGTAAAATGCTTTGCTGTTTCACCTGACCCTAAACACTCGTCCCTTTCTTCTTTCATTTACACTTCTCAGCACTGAAAATGGCTTCAGTCCTGCAGAAACTGATCACACCGCTGTTCAGTGGTCCACCTGAGCCGCCGAGGAATAAAGTTACAGTGGTGGGTGTGGGCCAGGTTGGCATGGCCTGTGCTCTCAGCATCCTACTCAGGGTAAGAGTCTCACTGGTTCTGCCTCTCAGATTACCACACTGCCTGCTGGTGTCACGGGATGGGGTCATACTCAGGCTCTTCCAAGATTGCCACGAGATTACTGATCTCTTGGTGTCTGATCTGACCGTTATCCCTTTACTGCGCTTGTTAACGAGGAAACATGTATTTGTAATCAAAGAGGAAGAATTACAGTGGATTTATCCTAAAGCTGTTCGGGCTTTATTTTCATTTACTTAAATTAGATAACCCGTTTCACCGTTAGACTGATCATACATCAGAAAACAATTATTTAAGCCATTAGGCTGAAAACGGACTAGCTTGAAGCTCTCTATTAAGTTCTTTTTTTCAACTAGTTCTAATGGCAACAAGCAAGCTGACCTTGTCTGATATGTGCAGGAGCTGGCTGATGAGCTGGCACTGGTGGATGTGGTGGAGGATAAGCTGAAAGGAGAGATGATGGACCTACAGCATGGCAGCCTCTTCCTCAAAACCCCCAAAATAGTTGCAGATAAAGGCGAGTTCATATCCCAGACAAACACACACATGTCTGGTGTTGCTATCCTCGAGGGGACATCTCATTGACATAATGCTTTCCCCAGCCACTTACCCTAACCCCAACCATCAAAAATGAATGCCTAACCCTTACCCTAAACCTAATCATAACCCAATTGTAACCCTGACACTAAAACCACATTTTGAGTGTAAAAAATGCCTTCAAACTGGTGGGGACCTGGATTTTGGTCCCCACCAGTATAGGAAGAACCGGAGCGCGCGCGCACACACACACACACACACACACACACACAGGAGCAGCCTTAGTTTTAATTAAAACTGTAACTATGGAGCTCTTTAAATTTAATTTCCCACCTTTGCAAAGGTTTGAAGGAGAATGTGAACCCAAACTGAACTGTTTTTTTTATTTTTGTATTTCAGACTATTCGGTTACAGCTAACTCCCGCATCGTCGTGGTGACCGCCGGAGTCCGTCAGCAGGAGGGGGAGAGCAGGCTGAACCTCGTTCAGAGAAACGTCAACATCTTTAAGCACATCGTCCCCCAGATTGTCAGATACAGCCCCGACTGTATCATCATTGTTGTTTCCAATCCAGGTTCAGTCAGCTCTTCTTTATTTATGTCCTCAGACATGAATTCCTGCAGTATTCACCTTTTAACACTACAAATCTCTCCCTCTCTCTGACAGTTGATATACTGACTTATGTGACCTGGAAACTGAGCGGGCTTCCCAAGCACCGCGTCATCGGCAGTGGCACCAACTTGGATTCGGCACGCTTCCGTTTCCTGATGGCTGACAAACTGGGGATCCACCCGAGCAGCTTCAGTGGATGGATCCTGGGAGAGCACGGAGACACAAGTGGTAAGGATACTGTAGGTAATATCTGTGTATGGTGTGCACGTCTGTGTGTGTGCATGAAGGTTGATGGTTTCCAGATGTGTTACAGTGCCTGTGTGGAGTGGAACAAACGTGGCTGGAGTCAGCCTGCAGACGTTAAACCCTGATATCGGCACTGACAGCGACGACGAGAACTGGAAAGAGACTCACAAGAAGGTGGTGGACAGGTAGGCTGGAGGTCGCTTAAATCTAGTTTATGGATAAAATATTTTAAAGTTTGATCTTTTTAAACTCACCTGCTAGTGGTGAGCCGATATCTCTATTCACTGATGGGCAAGTCGATGACAAAGTCACAGTCAATGCTGGACATGTGCGCAGTCAGCAAAGAGCTGCATCTTATTGGTCAGAAACCCTGACATGGGCCTGATTTCAAACTAAGGCCAACATGGAAGCTCATCTGGAAACTTTCTCTTCAATTCTGAAAACTTTCAGGCTAAAAGTCTCTCTTTCTTTCATGCTGGATCAACAGCAGCCAGTTGAAAAATATTCCACAATGAGTGTAGATCTCACCTTTACTGAGTCAACACCACGTCACTTTAAATACAATGGCTGACTGTTTAGACACGACACAGACGTATCACGAGCCTATCGCTGCCTTAGCTGTTAGTCGCTCTCTCTTAAACAATCTCGGTGACTAATCCTGCATTTCCACCCAAAAAATATTGATGCTCTTAATGTCAGCAGGCCATATTTTTTATCCCTTTTCATGACTTCCTATAGAAGTGAGAACACTAAACAGGCTGACAGCTTTAGACGTATTTTTGTTTGTTTGTTTGTTTGTTTTACATCTCTTAGTGCCTACGAGGTGATCAAACTGAAAGGCTACACCAACTGGGCCATCGGTCTCAGCGTAGCGGACCTGACAGAGAGTCTCATGAGGAACATGAACAGGATTCATCCCGTCTCCACCATGGTGAAGGTAGCAGACGCTCACGTGCATGTACTTGTTAAAGAATTTCCAAATATTCTTTAAAATATATTAATTAGAATTTTGAATCCAAAATTTATAAAGTGTGAGTGTAATTACCAGTTGTGTTAAATAAAGCTCTTTTTTTTTCTCCAAGCCACTTTTCTGATAGTAAGGGTGAAACACTAAGCCAAAAAAGAATCATCAGATGTAATCATCTGTTTGGATAATCAATTAATATTCCAAAAGGCAAGTTTCAAGTAAAAACACAGAACATTTGCAGGTTCAGTGGACACATTCTCTAGACTTGAAGCCTGGCTACCTCAGTTGCTAGAGCAGGGGTGGGGAACTCCAGCCCTCAAGGGCCGGTGTCCTGCAGGTTTTAGATATTACCCTGGGTCAAAACACCTGAATCAAATGATTAGTTCATTACCAGGCCTCTGGAGAACTTCAAGACATGTTGAGGAGGTAATTTATCCATTTAAATCAGCTGTGTTTGGTCAAGGACACATCTAAAACCTGCAGGACACTGACCCTTGAGGCCTGGAGTTCCCCGCCCCTGCGCTAGCCCCACGTTGGGTGTTCAGCTTTCAACCCCACCCCCTTTGAGTTTGTGTGAGTACATATGTACTATATTTCATGATGTGTAGATGTACTAGATACTACTGCCAAGCTGATTGCAACCTTCAGGGTATGTATGTTTATACACATAGTAATGTCATATTTTAATATTTTTTTTAAAAATAGATAAGCACTTGATCAAGAATTCCTGATTGCTTTCCCTCTAGTGCCCCTCTTTAGACCTCTTTAGCTAGTCTTTGTTATGATGCTAAGCCCATCCATATAAAGACAGTGTGCTTCGTCAACAACAGGGCATGTACGGGATCTGTGACGAGGTCTATCTGAGTCTGCCCTGCGTGCTGAACAGCGGGGGCGTGGCTAGCGTGATCAACATGACCCTGACAGATGAAGAGGTGGCCCAGCTGCAGGCAAGCGCTAACACGCTCTGGGACATCCAGAAGGACTTGCAGGACGTCTAACCTGCCGGCAGGGGGAGCCAGTAGCTACACCTTCCTGACTACTCATGACCTTCAGCATCACTCCACGGTCACACCAGAAAGCTTTGCCCCTCTGCACCTTCAGCCCGCTGCACTATGTAGATTCCCAGATGTTTGGAGGGGTTTCATCCAGCCAGATTTAGCCGTAGGGGTCAGTTTGTGCACTTCTGCTCGCTGGAGACCAAAAGGTGACCCCAATGATGAGTGAGATGCTCTGACTCATTTGTCCTTAGCTGTGTTGCACTGTGGGACCACGTGTCATGTTGCTTTGACGCCTAATAAAAGAAGCGGGGGCTTAAAGGAATAAGTGCAGTGTTTCGGTTCTTCAGTGTTGGCTATTTATGTAGCGTGATGTAGAAATCTGTGAACATGGGCTTTCTCTTTTGCTGAAAGTGAAGAGCAGAGTGTTACATGTGGCCTATGAGTTAACAAAATAAATCCTAAAACCCTGCTGGAAGCTCATGGTGATTTTACTGGAATGTATTAGTCGATGAACTCTGTCTGATCCCAATGATCTACCTCCGACACGGCTCTCTCGGTGACCGCTGTGAAGACGGCGTGATGATGAGTGACTGATAGTTTGTCATCCTGGTGTTAATCACTTCATGGTGTGAATGAGTGACTGGCATAATTGTTTTAATAAGTTGACAAGGATGAGTGTAAGAGGAAATCCATCCATGTATCATACCAACAAACTGCACACGATGACAGTCAAATGAAGAGATAAACTAATACATAAATCAGACTAACATCTTGCAGACGGGGCATTTTCATTTATTTTGCGCATTTTATTAAAAGTAAAGTCAAATTTGCGACACGCAGACAAACATCAACAGTAACAATAAAATGTAACAAGCAACATAAGAAACAGAAAAACATAGAAGTGGGCTCTGATGAATGTTCACAAGTGGGTTCTATTCACCTCCTGATAGTCCAGGTAATTATCTGGATTGCCTGCATCTGAGGATTTAAAAAAAAAAGCCGTAAATAATCTTAAGGCTGTTCAGGAGGGACTCGTCAAGCAGGGAGTTGGTGGTGATGACTTCCAAGGTTTTACCTTCTTCTACAGCTCGCTGTAGAAGTTCCAGGAGAATGGATAAAAGCAAAGACGATCCTCGGCCATCACTGTTCTGCTTGTGAGTCCCTGCAGAGAATCAGAGCAGAAATGGCAGTATTTGGAAAAGAAATAAGAAACTGTGCCACCAGCACATGTCCGAGGGAGAAAGAAAATACAAATATAGCTGTGTGAAGAAGAGACTAAGATTTGCCTTTTTTTTTTCTTGCCTAAGAAACCCCCCTGAAATAAACACTCCCCCTCGAAAAATCTGGATAAATTCCAAATACATTTTTAATCAATAGATTGCAAAAAAAGAGCCAAATGTAGCAAATATGATTCAAATTAAAACTAAACTATGCAAATTAATATTTATTTATTTTTTATATTTGTCAGGATAAACACTCTGTTTTTGAAGAAATTGAATTTTCTGGTAATTATTTCATTGTTCAGGCTCTAAAGAGTTAAAACAAGGAACACAAAATTAATAAGTAAATGTAACAAAATGTAATGATTAATTATGATTTATTACTCTGGTAATAAGCCATCACTTCAGACGTGATAGTAAAATAATTTATGCATGGGGTTTTTACTCTGATGGAAATAAGATACCTGCAAACTAAAAAATTTAACAAACTCTTAAAACTGCCTAGGATTTAAAAAAATAAATAAATTACAAATTAGTACAGGCTTCTAAGAGCCAAATACAATACTAGTCAGCTTACATAGAATATTTACTTGTTTGTCTGATTACACTACTCGAGCTGCATCATGTATTCACGCACCTGAATAAAAAGTGCTTTCTTCCTCTCTTCTGGCACGCTCCAAAAATGAGCGGCGTCCCTCTGTAAAAGATCAGCACACGATACTGTTTTGATCTGATTGACATCTGAAATCTGGGTGACTGTTCGCTGCCGTCAGTGCGTTCTTACGTGCTCCTTTCAGGTATAGGATCGCCTGAGAAGTCCAGTTTCTCCTCTGAAAATGGAAAAGAAAATTCTGTTCCAGCTCATGCTGATCAGGGTTAAACGTGACAAAAGAAAAATACTGACCCACCTGTGGAGCAGTCCAACACTGAGAAACCAGCGACAGCAAAAGCAGTGTGACTAGTAGAGACATTGTTGATCTCTGCAACAGAAGAAGAAGGGAAAAAAATAAACTGCATCTTTTTCTGAAAAGTATAAGTTTAATTACAGTCATCCAGCACAGGTCTATTTCTTTGTGTTTAGATGTAAACTCACTGTAAACAAATTTTAAAGCACCTCATCGGCAGCTAGATGCCAGTAATTTACTGTAAAAAGTTTGCAGTAACTTTACTGTAAACACTTTTTACATCCTGCTCTCATTTTCTGTCATTTTATTTACAGTAAATTTACTGTAAATGAAATTACAGCCACTACTGTCAAGTAAATTTACAGTTGGACACCAGTATTTTGCGGTTTGTGTACATTTTACAGTTAAATTTGTGCATTTTTTTAAAACTTTATTTATATTAACAGTATTTGTAGCATATTTTCATTAATAGTGTTTTATTTTACTTTAATTTATGTTTATGTTATAAATGTAACACACTATAATAAATCTCTGTAAGCAGGTTTAAGCAACTGCCCGTGTATTTTTAGCAACAAAACTTCTCCTGTACACATAATTGTGAGCTGTTGTATGAACTAATACTGAATGACAATAGTTACACGTTTTCTGTCTGTGCCCTTATTGGCTTGGTATTTTGTCATGAATAGCAAAAAGTAGACTTATAAAGTAAAAGTTTAACTTACCTCTAATTTTTTCACATTTAAGAAAATTAAAATATTATATATAGAACTAAGAAGAAGAATATCTCACCTTTTACTTTAAGCGTTGTGCTCTCCTGCAGGTTGCAGCTGGTTTAAATGTTTGATTAATGTTTCCCTGTCAGTGCAGTCACATCGCTTGTAAGAAAAAAACTAAACTGATGACGCTGACAGGTGTCTTAATCACCTCACACCTACTTCCTCAGCTGACGGGTGCTGTTAAAGATGTCGCTGCACATTAATCGCAGACGCATGAGAGAGACACTCAAACTTTTACGCCTCTCGTGAGCAGAAGAGTATCTTCAAAGGGTCACTGCAGGACGACGATTTTGTGAATGAAGTATATGCGATGAGCAGTGACGAGGCGGCAGGTGCAGACACCTACGGGAGGCCTGAGGGTGAGAACAAGACAATCCTAGTCCTTCAAGGAACCTGTGTAATCTGTAAATGTATTTTATTTCCTACAACTTATTTGTCCATATCCATGACTTCAATAGGTCTTCTCCCAAATTGTGGTCATCATTGTGTGGAGCCCTACTTGCTCATAGGAGGCGGAGTCATGTGATTGTTGGAGTGTCTTGCTAATATTGCAAAGTCTTTGTCTCTGTCAAAGAAAAAACCGCCTTGGGGCGACTCTTGTTGTGAACTGCAGCTATGTAATAAAACTAAAGTGAATGGTGGTCTTTGCTAAAATAAGACCAGCACTGTATTAATGTGAACTGTGGATGAACTTAAGTCTTGCCGTGGCTCAAGTGCATTGGTCCTTCAGCCGGATGAGCTAAAAACATATACATACTAATACATTTTAACCTCTCAAACATTTTTTAAGAGACATTTAGGCCTTTATTATAATGACATTCACTGGCAATTAATGTATTTCTTTCAAAGGCAAATATAAGTGTAGTTAAATTAAATGTGTTTGTTCTAGGCAAACTTTTATGTGAATGGTGAAGTTAACAAACAAAACCACCGCTATTGTTCTGACACTAACCCACATTGGATGGATCCCTCCAAGACTGTTGGAACAACAAAAGTGATGGTTTGGTGTGGTATATGGGGTACAACGATAGTGGGTCCATTCTTCATCAATGGAAACCTCAAGGCCACTGGATATTTGAAATTGCTACATGATGATGTGTTTCCCTCTTTATGCACTGAAGCTGGCACGTTCCCTGAGTTTTTCCAGCAAGATGGTGCACCACCACATTATGGGTGCCAGGTCCGAGCATTCCTAGATGAACAGTTTCCTGGAAAGTGGATTGGTCGTCGTGGGCCAGTTGAATGGCCCCCAAGGTCTCCCGATCT
>VUQG01029869.1:0-12782 GCA_015106755.1 Etia nguti | reverse complement strand
GAAGTGGAAAGAAAGGCTCTTGGCTCTTTTAAAGGGAGAGTACCCAGCCACTGGTACAGATATGTGGACGACACCTAGGTCAAAGACACAAGGGATAACGGTTTGCCATTTCTGGACTGTGGTGTGAGGAGACATTGAGGAGGATGGAAACCTCAACATTGAAGTTTACCTGAAGCCCACACACACACGGACCAGTACCTCCTATTTGACTTCCACCACCCTCTGGAACACAAACTTGGAGTAATCAGGACCCTACAACACCGGGCAGAGAATGTTCCCTCTAAGTCTAAAGGGAAAAAGAGGGAACACACACATGTAAAGGACGCTCTTAAAACATGTGGTTATCCTAATTGGGCTTTCATCAAGTCAGCAAAGATGCACAGAAAAGAAGATCAGACACCAACTAGGGACAAACACAAGGACAAATGGAACAATATTGTCATTGCTTATATAGCAGGTTTACCAGAAAAACTCCAAGCACGACTTCCCAGTGTACTTCAGACCCAGCCACACACTCAGACAAAAACTGGTTCATCCCAAAGACAAAACTCCCAAACTCGAACTCAACAACGTAGTGTATTCTGTGCAGTGCAGCGAGGAATGCTCAGACGTCTACATTTTGGATGAGAGGTGAAATGTCTTCAAGAAACCTAAAGAAGTCCAGATGCTTTTTCTTTCCAAGCTCCTTAGACCACCATGACCTGGATGACTGAGAACCTTCACTGACCCACTGATATGGTGTTTACACTGAGACAGTTTGAGGAGAAGTCCAGAGAACAGAATCAGCATCTGTACATAGTAGACCTCACAAAGCCATTAGACACTTTGAACTGTGATCCTCTGTGGAGAGTGCTGCAGAAGGTTGGCTCCTCAGCAAAGGTTCTCAACTTGATATGTTCCTTCCATGAAGGAATGTCAGCCAGTATCATGGAAAGTGAGGGTTGTTCGGAGCCCTTCCCAGTGACTAACGGTGTAAAACAAGGTTGTGTGACAGCCGTCTTGTTCTACTTCTCAGCCATGCTGATCATGGCCTTCACTGACCAAGACACAGGAGTCAAAATACACTATAGAACTGATGGTAGTGTCTTTGATCTACAATGGCTCAAAGCTCAGACAAAAATCAGAGCTGTGAGGGATCTTCAGTTAGCACACACCACAGAGCACTTCTACCTGATCGTAAACCGCTTTGCTTATGCAGCTAAATGTTTTGGTCTGACAATTAGCATCAAGAAAACTGAAGTGACCACACCAAGGCAGCTATCTCTATATCACCAAATGAAAATAGATGATTGCCATTGCAAGTCTATGGACAAATTTATTTCCTTTCCTTAAGGAAACATAATCTCCTTAGGGATTATTAAAGTATTCTGATTCTGCCGTTTTGCTGCCTAGGGAGCAAAATGTCAAAGAGCACCCTAGTAGATCATGGAGTCTCACAGAGAATAGATAAAGCTAGCACATCATTTAGCAGATTAACATATAAATTAAGAAGGAACACAGGGTCATTCTCAACACCAAGATCAAGGATCAATGAACTTACTCTGCCATCTCTACTTTATGTCTATGAAACTCAGAGCCTTTATCAAAGACACATAAAAAAAACTACAAACCTTTCATCTACACAGCCTGAGATGATTATGTAACATCAAATGGGAAAATTAGATTCCAAACACTCAAGTGCTTCCAAGATGTGGGATCACTGGCATTAGGTGCATGACTATGAAAGTCCAGCTATCCTGGATTGGACATGCGTTTAAATTGGATGACACCCAGATACCAAAGATGCCAACTTAGTTCTAGCACAAGCTTCTCTGGACACCCACTCCTGAGATCCAAAGACACGTGGAAGTAAAACCTCCAATTATGCAAGACATACATCAACACCCAGCACACACTGGCTCAAGACAGATCCAGCTGGCGATGCATCACAAATGGACCCAGGCACCTGAAGAGAAGGGGATTGAGGACCTGTAACAGAAATGTGCAAGCCAAGAGGCTGTGTCATAACTTAACACAACCTGTGTCAAGTTCTGACTATATATCTATATCTACAATCGAGGTGGGCCTAGCACCAACCCAGTACAAACACAGTCATGACACACTACACAAACTGTTGACCCTCATCTACTGAAGTGGAAGAGAATCCATTATTACAGATTCAACTTTTCACATCTTCGTCATTACTCAGACATATTTGTAATGTTTGTGAACATTTCTCAGTATACTAAGTGCTGTTCATGGTCCTGGACTCTTTTTTGGTTTTTTAAGGACATGCCACAGAGTGGTAAACATTGTCCTTACCCAACATCAAATTCATTTTGAATGCGTCTTTTTTATTTCTGTTACAATGATACATTTTATCAGTTCAAACATTTTATATGTTTCCTATGTTCGACTGTGGATAAAATATGGGTTTATGAGATTTGCAAATCAATTTATTCTGTTTTTATTTACATTTTACATAGTGTCATAACTTTCTCAGACACTGGGTTTGTAACTATCATTAAGTCATAATGTGTTTTACACATTTCTAATGGGTCAATAATGGTCATTAATAAAACTTTTAATAATAATAATAATGTCTTCTGAACTGCAGGGATGATAGGTGCTCTGTGACAAAAAAACAAATTAAATGTGCAGATTCAAAAACAGCCTTTTTAGATTCTGCACTTTTAGTCATCTTACTGTCTGTATTGGCCACGTCAAAGAATCTTTTATTGGAATAATTGGCTTTTATTAGCCCTGTAACTCCCTCAATGTGTGCATATTTAGGTCTGTGCATATTAGGTTGCATATCCCACTCTCATTGCTGGTATAAATGATAAATGGACTGATTCTTATACAGCACTTTTCTACTCTCCTGGAGCACTCAAAGCTTTATACAACATGCCACATTCACCCATTCACACAAGCACTTTCTTCTATGCTTTTCAGTGCTTTCTAACTAACATTCACACACGTTCATACTCTTATGGACGCATTGGAGAGCAAAGTCATCGTGCTGGTCATAGAGACCAACAGCAACCAGCTACTTGGGTTTAAGCTGCCCTAAAACTGAGACTGTCTGCTAACTTGAAATGATGATCTTAGCCTGCAAGACCACATCAGAAAACACATAAGCTGTGTGCAGGTGTCAGGAAATAATTTAGGATCTTTTTATACCTGTGAGCTAATGTCTTCTCGTCGTAGTAGGCGAATTGCGAGTCGAAGAAGTCCCACCACAGCTCGTTCCACCAGGAAGCAGCTCTCATTAGCATGAACGCAGAGGTGGCAAAGGTGGTCGCGCACCGTCTGCCACACACAGGACACACGGTCTCTGCTCACAAATGCAGAGAAAGAGGTCGTTATTGTGTTCAAAATCATTGATGACACAAATGATGTCACAAGAGTCATTCCCACCGGTTCTCAAGAACAATGCGCAGCAGCATCTCCAAGCAGAAGGCAGCATCCTCTTCATCATATGTCTCTTCATCTGGGGTGACTGATATCAGAGCCTTAAGAGGAGAATCCAGTTCATTTAGTGTGCTTATGTTGAACTATGAGGCCAATGGTATTTGGAATGGGAAACTAGGAAACACTAAGCCAACACTTAAACTGTTAAAACAAGTATATGCTGATAAGAAGAGTTGGTACTGAACAATAATAACCTTCATGAGCTCTTGTAGAGACTCCAGCTTCAGGAACTTACTCTCGGTGATCAGCTTTTCTGGGTCACATTGCTAGGAAGAGAGAAATACCAAACCCATTGATGTTGATCTGATACAGTGTAAACTATCCGAATAGCTCTAGTGACATCACATGCCATACACAAAGTAAAACTGCACACCTCAATAAGGTCAAATGTGTTAAAGAGTCCGGATATAAAAATAAACTATTAAGCAAGCTAACGTTCTTCCCATTTTCACAGATGATCCCAGTTTTAAAAAAAAAAAACAGTTTGGCGAATATCTCGACGAGACTGTGTCGTTCATATTATAACAAACCAGAACAATCATCGCTGGTAATGTCATCATCTAACTGAATGAAAATCAGACATTGTAACATGGGGCTAGTTTTAGTTAGGCACTAATTACTGTACATACACTAACTACAGGTAGTTTGATTACTCAGAGCATTTGCACTGTGTCATTGTTACTACAATAATAACCCTCTGTTGTTTTTAATAGCCTTCCATTTGAACTGTATTTATTTGTAATAAAACTGAAGGAGACATGAGATAAAGATCACAGCAGGTGTTTAGACTGTGTAAAGACATCACGATGAGTTCAGTACCTTTATGCAGTGGATGGCAGCCTGCTTGGCTTCCTGGTTTTCTGTGGATGGTCCTCTGAGTCCTGACTGCTCGGCTCCACTAAGTGTCAGCCAGTTGAAAACACTTAACACTGCTGACTCACCACTGATATGTAACAGATGAGGAGAAAACGTACTTTTACTCTATGGCCTCTTAGTTAAGACATGTGTTTCTACTTGTTTTAAAAATCCAGTCTGTTCTATGGGGAATTAAACTATTTCAGGTTGTGTCACAAACCTAAACTCATGTCAAACATGCGGAGCTAGCCGCCGTGGCACGGGAGCAGTTGAAAGCAGTTTTAGCAGGTAACATGGCTAGAGTAATGGTAAAAACACAAGCTGACCAGTATTTGGGAAAAAATCACTGTGTGATGACACTTATTTCTCTAAAAGATGGAGGGTGAGATTGGTGTGTACCGATTTGAAGGGGTTTCCTCTCTCTGAAGAGAAATTTTCCCATTGGGCTCTACAAAATCTTCCACCTGAGGACACAGGCAAACAGTAGGTGTTAGCACAACATGTAAGGCTAACTTTTCATGTCTCTCTTTAAAAATAAAAACCCCAAACAAACAAAAACTAGATCCCACAGATTATTTCTGCACTACTATCACAAAGCAGAGCTGACTGGATCATTGACAGAATGCATAACGACCTCAACCATGGCTTTGGGCAGGAGTTCAGCTCTGAACAGCTGTAGCATGGAGTCCACGATGTTCTTCCAGCCCTCCCTCAGGATGTTACCATGCCGATGAGCGAGGTCAAACACCGTCTTGGCCGCTGTCTGGGCCTTACTGTTACTGCCAAACACGGTGGGAAGATTTTCCACAGACTGTGTGTGTGGAGGGGATACACAAACACCAACACTTAGGCATTCCAACATAATTTACACATCTTAATACGTTATTATTACTGAATAACCTGCAGGATAACACAATAAGATTATCCACAAACTCTGGTGTTTCTGTAGATGTTTAAGAAGCTGAGAACTCTGATGAAGGTTTCTTGTAAAAATATACGGTCATTTTAAGGTGGTGACAGTGGGGACTCAGACCCAGGAGTGGTACTGACTGAGCCACATGCACTGTGAAAATATCCTCTCAGTGCATCAGCAGGTGGAAACAGATTCATAGGTAATACGAACATTGAATTAAATCTTGATTAATTAATTAGTGACAAAGAACTTGTGATTCTGTGTCTGTACAAGTTCAAACAGCTGTGTTCATGGACATACTTCACATTCATCCTCACTACAGCTCTCAGAGTGTGGCCAAGGCTCAGTGACAGTCCTCAGCCATGTTTGGTGTGGAGTACAACTGAATACAATAAAACTACAGTACATTTTCTCACAATTCCTGCACTATTTATGTATGTTAGCAGTATTTACATATTAGCAGATACTACATTTTGTACACATTTTTAAATAAGGGTTGTGTATCAGTCATTTCAGTTTGCTTCAAAAACTGGAACAAAAATGACAATGACCACCAAACGATCATTCTGTGAACCAAAACACGTCAAACTAATGAGTGACAGTGGACACGGTCAGGAACCTAAATTATAAACTGTCTGAGCTCGCCCCACGGACGCACCAAAACGGATTGTGACCCCTTTGAATTGAACTAACCAGTGTCACATGTGTACTTACTGTCTGTTGAAGGTAAGATGGTGTTTTTAATTTACTGCAGTGTTTTTGGCTGTGAACAGAAGTGATTTAAGCAAAGCACGATGCTGTGGACCCACCTCGCTGCTCAGAGTGGTGAACTTGCAGAGGGAGATGATCAAATTGTCAAACACATCATTGAAGCCATAGTGAGCTGCAATCATTGCACATTTCCTGCCAAACACAGATCACTATACACTTTAACACCTGACAAACACAAACAAACTGTTTATACTGCATTCTTAACTTCAACTTAACAACTTTACTCTTGACAAAATTATGCTTGTTTTAAAATGTGTATTTTTTGTTGTTTGGAATAGAGGGCAAAGTTTCTACTACAGCAATTAGACGATTTGTCCAGCCACAGTTAATAACAGTATTTAACTTGTGTGTGGGTGGAACGTGCTTCTTCAACAGGTTAACCTGTAGATCTGGACACTTAAAGGCTGTTTCCAGCCAGCAGCCTGTACTACAACTCAGTGTCTCCTAGTTTCCAGACCTTAGCCACCGACTACATTTGAATACTGTGTACCTGAAGCCAGTGATGGCTTTCTGGATGATGATGTCATCAAGGCTCTTGTCAAAGACATAGGAGAGTGCAGCAATGGTGGGACCCCAAGTCATGGTGAACAAGTCATTGTCATAGGTGCCGGGCGGCAGGTGGAGAAAGATGCCTTCGGATGACGTGCCGCGGTGCAGTAAGACACTCCACACATAATTCTCCTTCACTAAACCCGTTTGTTCATCCGGCATCACAATCTCCTCGTTTCTACAAAGGAAAGAACATCAATCTACTCATATGAGCCTATGACAGCTGCCTGCCTTTCATTCTTCAAACACATAAGTATGGAAAAAGAATTTGCCAAATTTCTCCACAGCTGGAAGCGCTTTTAGATCTGTGTTGATGCATGCTCGATCATCCAGGTAAGGAAACCCCAGAAAGTTGATTCTGTTCATCTGGACGTAGCGTTTCAGCAGGAGAAACTTTAAACGCTACGTGCAGATGAACAGAATCAAGCTGTGATGAATGAAGCAACGTGATGGGCATTTTTGACAATTCTAAGATATCCTGAACCAGGATAAGCACAAAAATGTGGCTCAGGTCTGGCTGCTGACAGCACATGCTAACACATCAGGGGAGTTATGCTGCGTGACGGCGCCTTACTTGATAGCATTGTAGATATCCTCCAACATGTCCTGGTCAAAGTCTTTGTTTCCATTGACTCCCTTTAGATTTTTCTTGAATTGCTGTTTTAAAGTAAAACATGATGTTAGCAGTGATCAGCACTGGTTTCCCTCCACAAACTCTATTCAAACACATGACCAGTGGACTTTTATTTCCACTCACACATCAGTCAGAGCATCTAAGCTAAGATACCCAATCCTCTGGCATTTAGTGCTTTGTTAACTGAGCATCAAACCAACAATTAAAAAGGCCTTGGCTGGAGACACACTCATGTGTCACTTAATATATTTTAGGTGTATCATTAAGAAAACAGGGATTAATGTGATGGCACAGAGAGAAATCCAGAGAAACAGGAGGCTGCTGAGGATCAGAACATGCCATCTAAAACTCACAGTAGTCAGTCAGTATCAGCACTGGTCTGGGAGCAGCTGCTGGAAACAGCACGCTGTGTTTTATGGACACAGTAACTACCATTCCACCGACCTCAGCTGAACCTCACTCATGTCATGTTATTGTCAGGGAACACGATCTGATTTGCACACCGTGATGCGGGCCATAGTTTTCCCATTCCAAAAATAACTCTGGTGCCAACACATGGTGTGATGAATGTTACATATTGCAACAAGCTCCTAAGTAAGCGAAGTGCTAGGCGCCACTTTTATTGGCCCTGTCCAAACTATTGTGTGGACGTCTGTCTGTTGTCTGACCCCCATGTCGGAGAGTTTTTTCCCCAAACTGCAGCTGACTTTCTGAAAACGCATGGAAATGATTTCAATATACAACAACAACAACAACCACAGTATGATCAGGTCAGACTCTCAAAAAACAAGCGTTTTTCTTAAGTATGCGAGCATAAGAAGAGAGAAAGCCAGTGTGTGGTGTTGTTTGTCAGTGAGTGCCACAAACTGATCACCAGAAACAGTGTTTAGGCTTCATGCACCGTCAGCCAAAGGCAGAGAAAAAGGAGAGCACAGATTAAAGAGCAGAGAGAAATAGCCCTCCTTCTAACTCACTCCTCCCTGACTGTGTGGAATGACTTCACCACTGACTACAGCTGTGGGCTGTGGGCTCTCTGAATGAACAGCTTCACCAGTGCAAACGTTAGCTTTGTTAGAGGAATGTCAAACCACCAGATGTGAATGGTGTCATGTTTAACAGAGGAAACCAAATATATGAATAGAAACCAAGTAGTTCTAGAGTACTCACAGACTTTGACAAAAAACACATGGATTGCCAAAAGCAAAGTTGTGGTAATATAGTTACATAAGTAACTCTAATGTAACTCAACAACAACATTTATTTATTATAAATGCTGTTATTATTATTAGTAGTAGTAGTATTAATATTGTAATCATTACATATATCAGATATCATTATATTTACAACACTTATGGCAGGTTTCAGCGACAGTGTTGTGTGTTTCCAATCTAATTTGTATTTCTGTGGTGATATCGTATCGCGGGGTGTTTGGTTATAATCTTGTAAAAAGACTCTAAGTGCAGATGTAACACATAAGGTTTGCAACTACTTTCAATTTAAACGTCTCTATTAACTTCTTTCATTTGGTACCAAGAACGTGTGCTGAATTTTTAAAAGGAAACAAAGATTTTATATGAGAAGTCAACATTTTTCTTACTTTTCCACTGACTGCACCACCTGACATGTACAGTATAACAGCTCTCCAATTTCATTTAGCTAGTTATATCTATATTTAAGTGACAATATGCTTGATTATTTTAATCGGGATTTTGACTTTGTTATAGAAATGATAAACGATATAAGGTATAACATAAAACATACAAACAGAATCACGCCAATGCATGTTATTTTTCATTTATTATCATTAAAACACAACCTCAATAGTCTTCATAGTGTTTTCCATGGACAGTCTCTCTACTTAACATGTTTGTGGTTTAAAAGACTGTTGTTATAAGAACGCACAGAAATAACTCAGAATTAAGACTTTTATTTTCTCCATTAATGACCTACCTGCTTACCACCGAGTATCTACTCTATTACTGTGGAAAACAGTAACAGGGCGGACGTTTTAAGCTTATTTCAGCCATTATTACTCATGCACAATAGGCTGGCAAATGAGGACCACGACAATGATTTTAATGTGTTAATCAACCATATTAGAATCAGACGGTTTCCTATGATGTCAGCCCACTCACTGCAGCTGTAATAGCTTCAGTTCTTCTGAAGGACAGAAACATATATGTGAGGCAGATACTGCTGTTGAACTATAAGGCATGGCTCACAGGCTCTGCTCTAGTTCATCCAAAAACTGTTCTGCTGGATTGCGGTCAGGACTCTATGAAGGCCAGTAAAACTTCTTCCACACCAAACTTGTTTATTCACATCTTTATGGACTTTGCTTTGTGTGCTGGTGCACAGTCATGTTGGAACTGAAAGGGGCCACACTTGAACTATTCTCAAAACGTTGGGAGCATGAGATGATCCAAAATATCTCGGTATGCTAAAACATGAAGTGTTCTTTTCACTGAAACTAAGGAGCCGAGCCTGAACATCAGCCCCACACCCCGATCCCCTCCACTAAACTTGGTCAGACAAGTACCGTCCTCCTGGCTGCTGCTAAACCCAGACTCGTCCACTGGATAAGAAGACAGTGAATGATGATTCCTCGCTCCAGAGAGCATGTGCACTGCTCGGGAGTCCAGAGGTGCCATACTTACTTATGACATACTGATGTGTTGGATGCATATCACTGGATGCTAAGCCTCACACTTGGTGCACTAACACTTGGAGTGCAGTAGTACATGAAGTTTGTCGGTGTGTAGCAAATGATTCTGCAGAAAGTTGTCAACCTCTGCACACTACACGCATCAGGTGTGATTTTACCTGACCTACTACTCTGATAATAATACCATTAACAGCTGACTGTGGACTATTTCGTAGCAGTTGGTGCACGAGTGGCATCCTATCACAGTATCAATGTGACACTGCAGTCTGCAGCCTAGATGCTTGATTTTATGCACCTATGGCCATGGAAGTGATTGGGACAATATAATGTAAACAAATACATAGCTGTGATCATTATAGTAAGATTATTATCATTAGTAGACCATATGAATATCTCTTGATTGCCCATCCATGTACATAACAATCGTAGGACATCCCAATGTTACCATTTTTGCTTGGTTACGTTTTGGCAGTTAAACCTGGTTTGATGAGGCTTAGAAAAAGGTTCAAACTACAATGACTCTGACATTCTCAAACAGATACACAATATCTTCATCATTTTAGATTCAAGCTCCTTACTGAGGTCTTTATTTTTACATCCTATTTGACTGAGCTCCTGTTTGAGCTGTTTTGTTCGGTGACATTTTTCCGTGTTTCGGCTGCCGTAACAATGATTTCCGAGCTTTTGCGATAACACGTATAAGAAGTGATGGAGTTATCTTATTTCAAAGCTCGATTCTCTTGGTGCTATAAAGGCATATCCTTTCAGACGACTCTTGGGGAAACAACTGCTGTCCATTTACACAAACTGTCACGACCATGTCATGCTTCACAACCATACACAGGTGTGTGATCACTTACCTCTACGGTCATGGGGATGTTCTGCTTGCGGACATTGTGGTTATGCTGGTCAGTGTTCAACATGATAACAGCGTAGGCCAGGGCGAAGCCAGCATCGTTGCTCATGAAAGGAAAGCCGTTCACCTTCTACAAACACACAGAGCATCGAACCATATATCACACAACAAACAGGGAATCCTTTCTGTTCAAACACCGAATCAGAGGCTGCTGTGTTTCTATGGCACATTACAACTACTCACCTTGTTCTGACCTCCAGACTCACCTGACCTCTCAACTGATACCACACTGACCCCATAGAGTGGAAAACCCATTTACAGTGTCACTGCCTAGAATTAATCATCTTCTCTTTCAAAGCCACTATTCCTGTGTATGTGGCTGGCCTAAAAACAGGGACATTACTAGGAATAGTTTCCAGGTCACATGGCTCCTCCTGCTATTTTGAGGAGTCAAATGTTTCCCCTGTGGAGTTTGTCCTTTGCCTGTCATAGTCTATATGTGAGTCTGTCTTGACACTTATGTCATCCCACTACTATAATCTAGAGAATCTAGAGGATTAACCACAATAATGTGTGCCATCTATCACTTTTACAAGTGGAATTACCTTCTGATGCAAACGACTGTTTGTGACCAGGCTGGGAAACGAAATTCTTGCATGTGTGAACGTGTACTGAGAGCAGTTTTGTTTCCAGGTATGATGGAATGAGTAGGTGGGCTGAATTTACTCTTTATTAAATTATATATGCAGTGCACTAGGATTAGGATCTATTATGAGACACAAGATAATCACATAATTCACGTCTCTCCAATGGTTAACATTATTAGCCAAAGAACAATAGAATAAAAGAATATAATAGTATATCCACATTATCATTTTTTTGTTTGCTACCCCTGCAACACACTGGCGAGCTGTTCGGGTGCATGCCTGCTTTTGCCCTACGACAGCTGGCATAGGCTCCACAGGCTGTCTCCTCTTCCTCCAGCACCATGTTGCCACTTGACAGTTGGTCTGTTCTTGGAAGACTATTGTAGGAACTCACCCCTATAGCTGCTTTCAGACACAACATGCACCGCCCTTCCAGTGACTTAAGCACACTGTTCAGGCAAGCTGTGATGGACAGATCTAACTATACAGCATCCATCTGTCCATTTTCTGCCACTTATAACGGGTCAGATATCGGGCGGAGCAGTCTAAGCAGAGACATCCTGGGGCAAGATGTGCCCAAAACACCTCAAACTTCCCAGTCAGATGCCCAGGTTCCTTTCGATGTGAAGGAAAATGCTGAGTGAGCATGAGTGTCTCTACGCTGAACCCTCCAGAATAACCAAGGGAGAGCCGAGCCATGATGGAGGAAGATCATATCCGTGATCTCATTCTTTCAGTTGTGGTCATATGTGAGGATAGGAACATAAACTGACCAGTGAATTAACAGCTTCACTTTCAGGCTCAGCTCCCTTTTCACCATAACAGGCCAGTGTAGTGTCCACATCACTGCAGACACTGCGTCAATCCGTGATCAACAATCTGTGACTGTTCCACTTCACTTCCCCTCACTCGCAAATAAGACCACAAGATACTTGAACCGTTCCACTTCCACTTAGGGTCTTCACACACCCCCGTTCTCTGTTGCCCGTCGGGGCAGGGGGGCTGGGAGGAGGAGTTGGCCGTCCGATTGGGGTCTGGGATGCGGGGCCTCCCTGCTACTGCGGAGTCTGGGCGGTCTGCTTGTCTCCACCCCGGGGGAAAGGGTAACATCCCCTGGGTCTAGGTGCAGTTTCCCCCTCTAGGGGCAAGTGTACCTGGACCTGGGGTATAGAGTATGTTAGGGGAGTGTGATTGTGTGTACAGTGTCTATTTATGTCTGTCTCCATGTTGGGTGAGTGCTGAGTATTTGCATGTGCGTGCATGGGGGTGGGAATGGATGTTCGTATCTGTGTGTGCCTGTTTGTTTGTGTCTATATGTCAGGTCGGGTATTAGACGCCACCTCTCCAGGGACATCTCAGGCCCTCCAAGGTATGGAGGCCTATCTCCCCTCACCACACTCCCTGCCAGTGGTTGATGCCCTCATGGGTTGGTGCGTTGG
>VUQG01029863.1:0-12400 GCA_015106755.1 Etia nguti | reverse complement strand
TTTGGTTAGTGCGAACAAACTGCATCCAATTTTACAGTTGGTCTAATGTCCGTCACTGGTCACCAGGTCTCTCAATTCCCGTTGTTCTTCTTCAAGATGTTATCCATATAGCAGAGCCATGAGCTTCTCCAAGATCTTATCCATATTGCGTTCAAAAAAACCCAGTCTGAGTACTCACAGCCCTGCCCATCGTCTATCATGTCGGCCAGCCTTCTGGGATTTTGAACAGCTGTAGCCGCTTCTTGTTCTTCGATAAGCCAGGTCCAAGCCAGCTCCAATCAGCCAGAACTCTGTTACCGTAGTTCCGAATTGGTAGATGTCATTCCATGTCCTCCATCGAGAGTGTCGCCAGACACACGACGCAACCGACCATCGAGTATCCGGCAGCAAACGTCTCTGCAGGACAATCGGGCTCTCCCAAGCCCAGAAGGGTGTCAATTCCGTTAAGGGACCAGTTGATCAAATCCATAATTCTTCTTTATGTTTTTAGAGAACAAGTCTGGGAGACTCTCTTAGGGTTAGAGAATAAGCGAGACTATACAAAAGACATGAGAAGCCAAGCAGGAAAGATAAGGGAGAAGGAGAAAAGTGCGACCGCCTCCGTCAAGAGCCAAGAGAGCAAGGATCACCCAGTTCTCTTAACTTATGATATTCCTTTTTGAGATTTTAGGAAAGCTGTCCAGTTTCTCAAACAAAGCACTTTCTATGACCTCAGGGGCACCATAACATTCATCCAACCTGACCCAAGTCATTCTTAAAGCTGCTCCTGGGTTGCCTACCTGAACTGCCCTCACACGCCTCATATACTCTGATGACTCTTTCCCAAGCCATTTCGACAGCAAGTCCAACTTTTCACTGGCTGTAAGGTCTAAATCCTTTATTGTGTTGAGGAAAGATGACCTCCATGCTCTGTAGGTTTCTGGGCAGTCATCAAATTGTGATAAGCCAGTACTCACAAGCTCTTTGCGTGCTAAATACTTTGCTATGTCCATCATACCTGCAGACTCTGGATGCATACTCTTCGTCGGTGGACTAGCTGCATACCGCGGAGTGACAGACTTTGCTCTTTCCTGACATTTGTGACTGTATGGTTCCTGCAATGTTGCTTCTTTTTTAATATGGGGGAGACTTTTGTCTTGTAGTTGGACAGGTAAGTGAGACTCAGGAGGTGGTGAGATGGGTATTAACTGTGCATTGTAGAATATTGTCTCATCTGTATGCACTATATTACACTGAAGATTTGTGAATAATAGCTGCTACTGCTACCCTAACTGGCCCATCCAAAATATATATTAATATATACTAATATATAATATATTATATGAGGTTAATAATTCTGAGAATCATATTTATAGCTTCTCCCAACCCCTTAAAAAAATTTGACAACACTACAAGTGAACCAAAACAGTATGGTTAGTGGTCTTTAACCCAAGCAGTAAAGCAATAACGCATAACCAAAATGTACTATTATTACAGATACCCTGACTTATTTGCATATTTGTTATTAATAAATAGACTAATCAGAATATTTGAAAAGTGCTTTCAGTGAAATTTTCTAGGTTCTGCTATACCACAAAGATAATACCATGCATCAGAATAATGGTGGGATTTGTGAACATTTGATGAGCAATGCTAAACGCCACAAAACTAGAGTTGTCAAATTCTTGGAGTTAAGAGATAAGCGAAATTTTTCTTCCATTCTCTATGGAAGTTTTTTCGGTCCTGCACTGAATACCTGCAGAGCCTTCACCATAATGGGAAGCATCATAGAGTTTATTTGTGCTTGTGTATGATATGTGCATCGTGCTGCCATCACAAGTAAAACTGAACTAATCATGATAGACTACGAATTATTTAATCTTGAACAGAAAAGAAAAATGAATACTGGACCAGCTGTGTGGATGAAAGAACTATGAAAATGAGAACACAGCATAGCTCTACACTGGAAGAATACTAGGTATTGCATTAGCATTCTGAGAAAGACAGACAATGACAGCTTATTACATTTTATGGCGCAATAACTTAGCATAAACCAATATATTGTAATATACTACTACAAGGTTAACCAGAAGTGAAGCAGCTACTTTAAATCAGGCTTTAAATTTACACTGTTGCAAGTAAGACCCAGTGATTGTGGTGCACAGCATAAATTTGCAATATTTTGTTGAAAAACTGACAAAAAAAGGCTGTAGGCTAGTCTTTAGCTAAACTTTAGGTTCGCTGAATTTAAATCCTTTCTGCAAAGCGAAGCATCATTATTTCCTTTTCTGGAATCCCTTCTTTTCTCTGTTCCTCATCTCCATTGCAATACAAGCAAATTAAAATGCAGCTTGCAACAATGTCATAAATTGGTGATGCGATTTGAAGATAAGTAGACGTGATGCCACCACACCCGAGACTTGAGAAGGAACATTTTGATAACTAAATAAATAAATGTATATATTTGCTGTAGGCTAGAAGTGTCAGAGGTGGTGTGCTTTGCTTTCAAAAGGTCAGCATGGGGTCAAAGCCAAACTCTGAGCAGAAAACCACATAGCTACTCTCTTTATTTAATATAATGGCTCTGTTCTGTGCAAAGTCACTGACTTGTGTGCCTAAAACCCTGCCAGCCAGAAAAGAAAAAGAAAAGGGAGAAGAATAAACTGTTGCATGAAACCAATCTAGCACCAAATTAACTAATTAACTGGTATCCACCCTGGAGCAGCAGCACCAGAAAGTCATTTCTGTTTTCTAATAATAATTATGGTAACATGCTAGTGTTACTCCATACTGGATGTGTATGTAGTAACTGTTTGCTGACAAGTTCACTGCATTTTTTTTTCCATCTTACTAAATATGTATGCGCTAACCCTTCCTCCCACGGGAGGAAAATCACACATTTTGAGTGAGATTCAGTCGGGAGTTAATCATCTGTATAAACCACAGTGTGGCGCGATGAACAACACACCACACAAAAGGTGAAGGGACTCTCTGTTCTGTATGGCGTGATGCCTAAAGCCTCACCGTATGTATAGATCTATTTTCTTTCTTAACCATTTAGTCTTATATTAAATGTTAGCTTAGCTTAACATGCTGTCCACGCCAAGCTGCGAATTTATGGACGTCTATTAAACTGGTAAACTTTCAGGTATAATCCACACACACACACACTGACACCCACCCTCTTTTTTCACTCCACCCGAAAGACGAGTGTGGTTTCTTCACTGCGCCTCCTCGTCAGATTTATCACTTGGAGCTGAGGAGAACCAGACGCAACTTTTCCTTGTGAAGAAGTGCCGAAGGACAGAGAAGCAGTCGTCACATTAGCACGCACAGTTTAATCAATGAGCAGCAAAGCTGAGACCTTGCGTCTCCACCGGCTGGATTGTCCGTTAACAACGGTCTTCAGCTTGCGCTCACACATCACACAGAGCTGGTAATTAAACTTTATTTATTTATTTATTCTTTTATCCTAAGCTTTAAAAAAAATCACGGAACATTTATCAATGTTTGCTGGTAAGTGCCTGAAATAAGATTTCAATTTCACGCTGAATTTTATCTAAATAGTTCTGCTTTTTTTCGGGGGTTTCGTTCTCGTTTTTTCCAATGACAGCAATAACTAATGCTCCTATGAATTGATTTGTATAGTTCTATTAGAAATAATTTTCATTCTACTTTTTTTGTTTCTTTCGCCCTGCTTTCTCTCACATTACATTGTGTGCTGTTTGGGGTCAGCAGTCGGGTTAATTGCATTGCACTAGCTTATCACTACAAATCAGTTTTTATCCTGTTAAAATGTGCCCTTTTTCCTGCGATAGGTTACCATATTTAGTGTTGCTTACCTCATGTGCAGGGGCTTTAAAGTGATGAATTTTGCAAGAAATAAAGGGTACTGTCATCAGGATCAGCCTTGTCTGTTATGTTGGTTTGCTGTAAAGTGACAAGGTCCTAATAAATTACATAAAATCCCCGACTAGATGTCTTCACCCACACATATATTTCATCAGAAAAAAAAATGTCTCACGTGCCAACACGATTAAGTGTGAAGCATTGAGATCATGTAATTTGTTGTGATTATATCTTGTTGCCATAAATGTGACCCTGCATGAGTAATGCTGAGTTGGGAAATTTCTTTTCCAGGTGAAGATGTGCTTTTGTTTCCAAAGAAGACTCGGCATGCTGAAATGTTTTATCTCCACACAAACATCTTAGCTGTGGAATGCATTATGTACCCCAAAGTATGAACATTTAATACCTAATTTATTGGATCAAGTTGTTCTCAATTTTTTTCTCCAAAAAACAAACAAACCAAAAAAAAGAAGGATTGTCTGCTAAGACATGGGGGAGTCAAATATCAGCCTCGTGGTAGCAGCTTCTAGAGAGATGCAGGAAAATGTCAGAGAAGGCAAGCTGGATCATTATATGGACAACTATGATATGGACTATGGCATCCCTCCAGATGAGATTCCAGATACCACGCAGGGCCAAGCCTTCTTTGTGGCCACCATTGTTATCGGTGTGGTCCTTGTCTGCATCATGCTTGTTTGTGGGTTGGGAAACTTCATATTCATTGCCACACTGACAAGATACAAAAAACTCAGAAATCTAACCAACCTGCTCATTGCTAATTTGGCCATCTCCGACTTCATTGTGGCAGTGGTTTGTTGCCCATTCCTGGTGGACTACTATGTGGTTAAACAGCTTTCCTGGGATCATGGATTGGTGCTGTGTGCCTCTGTGAATTATCTCCGTACTGTGTCACTCTACGTGTCGACAAACGCATTGCTTGCCATTGCAGTTGACAGGTGAGTTTCTCAATCTTTTCATTTGTCTGTGTCTGTGAGTGAGTCTGTGTGGGTGCGCAATTAGATTCAGTTCATTTTATTTGAAAAAAAGATTTCTTTTTTGTGCATAAAGAGTATAGAGATTATATAACTTGAGAAAACTTTGAAAACTGTACACTGCTTTTATTCAGCTGTAATGGGATGATATGAAAACTGTGCAATCCTTTGTCTTTTGAACTTGAGGTCTTTACTTCACTTGAAAACAACACACTATTTTTCTCTGAGTGATAGAGCCAAGAAGTTATGATGAGTGTTTGAATGCAGAGGTGTCAACCCAAAAGAAAAATACAGATATGCTTAATAACAAAAAATGAGAGTCTTTATTAGGCTGTTTAAAGAAGTTTGCAAGCATAATCCAACAGGGAAAAACATAAATACAAAAAAAAGGATTAGTAAGGTGCCTGAATCACACCAGTTGGTCCCTCTCTATTTGGAAGAGTAGCAGGTTTACTTTGAGCTCCCTGCAAATGACCAAGCTTCTCACCCTATATCTAAGGTAGAGCCAGCCACCCTTCAGAGGAAGCTGTTTTTTAGTTTTGCAGCCGTGATCTTTTTCTTCCATTCACTGACCACAGCAAGTGACTATAGGTGATGGTGGAAATGTGGATCGAAAGTTAATAGACAGCTTTGCTGTCATGTTTCCTTCATTATGACAGATAGGTACAGCATCTATTACTTACTACCTTTCTTCATTCTTGAACAAGGCCTCACGATACTTGAACTTCACTTTGGGCAGCAACTCATTCCCAACATGGAGTGGGCGTGCCACCGTTTTCTGCCAGAAAACAACGTCCTCAGATTTGGAGGTACTAGCTAGTTTAGTTTTACTTCTCAACCACCTCAGCGCAAGCTGCAGGCCATCATTTGATGAGGCCAGCAGAATGACATCATTTGCAAAAAGCAGATACGAGATTCTGAGACCACCAAATCTGACCATGTGAATCAGGTAGTCGAAGGCAGAGGCTTGGGTGGTCTCATCCCCAGTTGCTGAAACAGGTTCTTGGAATACGGAATGTTATCGCTGTGGTGGGGAAGTAACCTGAGCTACTGCATGAGGTGTTACCAGCAAGATATTGTCATGCTTGCCTCAATGAGCACCTTGGGTTCTGGAGCTAGTCTCCTGCAGAGAAGCTGGACTCTCGAGCTGTCCAGAGTGGGAAGGGCAGTGAGCCAAGCCAATATACTTATATCCCACCCTGCTCAGTGCGGTATTCCTCAGAGTTGCTTTCCTGTACCTTTGGATAGGGGAACGGATCCCAGCTCTTGTTTGTGCTTATAAATCAAACGGCAGTTCAGAGACCTTGGCCATCTTGGGGCTCATAGGTGGGAGATCTTCATCTCCCACCTCTGGCAGAACTTGGGCAGCATTCTGATGTAGGCTAGGGACACTGTCTAAATGAAACATGTTCTACTCCTCCCCTGCAAGGAATTGTGGCTATTGCTGCCTGGTGGCAACTCTCAAGTCAAATTATGGAAGGAAGGGAGCTGGCAAGTTGAAGTAATGATCCTATCAAGCTTGGTTTTCTTGTTTAGCGCTTAAGGCAAAAGGAACAAAGATCTGGCATTTGCTGAAGAACTGTGGGAGGAGTTTGAACAGGTCATGGTTTGTTCAGACTTTTGGTTGGCTTCAAGATGATTCTGTCAAACAACCAGACAAGTCAAGACTGGTGAGATCCCAGGGATGGATGAAATTCACCCCATTTCCTTAAGGCTCTGGATGTATCCTGGTTGCCTCTGCAACATCACATAGAGGGTGGGTTTCCACTTCAGAGGAATCACATGCTTCAGACTTCCTGAGAAACACTTTGACCCACTACAGGAGAGCAAAGTCCAACTGCTGGATTTAAGAGGAACAATGTGGTTCCCCCCCTAGCCACTAAACACTGGACCACAATTTTTTGAAGGAACACAGAAGTTTACTCAGCCAGTCTATATGTGTTTTATGGACCTCGGAAAGACATTCAGTGAGTATGTGTGTCATGTGGGTGGTGCTTCGAGGGTATCAGGCCCACTGTTGCATGCTATTTGGTCCTTGTACAAACTGACAGTTTGGTTAACATTATTGACAGTAAGTCAAACTCTTTTCAATATGGTAACTGATTTATTCATATGAAAGTTGCTCATGTGGAAAAATAAAACAACTATGCAGTCCTCTATATAGTATAGTCTTGTACTTTTGTGCAAAAGTAAACCATGGCTCAGATTTATTTTCAAGTGTTAATACATTATCAATAAGGAAAAAATATGTGTTCACACTATCACCAGCGCTTCAAAGAGCACATTCATAACATTGGTTAATTCATTTTTGATTGTTAAGTATCTGAATAAGCTCAATATAAACAGATCCGCTTAATATTCTGTTTAGCATGCAGCAGGTAGATATTCTGCTATGATGAATCTTTTTCATGTCCTTCTCCATCTGTCCTAGTGATATTATCTATTCCGTTTTCTGGCACATCATTTGCATGCTATACTACAGCATACAAATGAAATGAGCAGGAAATACTTACATATCAAACATTCAACTTTTGGCCAACTGTCAAACTCCTACTAAAAAATAAATTCGCTATTCACTAGTGAATTTCAAAACATGAACATTTCTGACGAGTAGTCAAGTAAAACAGTATCTCACTAGCAGTACTTTATCTTAAAGTAGATATTAATAGTATTTTTAGATAGCAATATATCTTCCTTCCATCATCAGCAGATGCCGTAAGTGACTGGTTAGCATAATAAAATATTTGGCAATGAAGGTACAAGATATCTTATATAGGAGCTGGAAAGTTTTAAAGCAAAAAACAGGATCCGTGCTTAAAGAAAATCAATATTTATCTTACTGGTATGATGAGAAACTCGTTTCTAAATAATTGATCATTCTGATCCCTATAACCTCTGAAAAATTAGAGATATTTGAGAAAACTTCAGAGATATATGTAACTTTCCACGGTCCGCAAAGGGGCCCTCTTTAAGTTAAATATAAGGTATTTGGTAAATGTTAGGTAAAGATTGTGTTCAAAGCTAAATGCAAAAAAGAATCACATGAAACATGGCAAGTGAGCATATCAGCAATATTATATTTGGTGAGTAGGTAGGAAAGGAGAAAAAACCTCTCTGGAGGATGCAAAGTGTAGACATTTCTGTCCCCTTCAGACTTATGTGCTTGAGGGGCTTTTTTCAGTATATGCTATCAGGCCACAGGTGCAATCATTGTGAGTGCTTAATTAATCAGAAGCTGTTTAAAAGCCTATTTTATAGCAGAGAACAAATTTGACATGTGGGAAAGCACAGGTGTAAATAATAAAAAGTAATGAGGAATGAATTTCATTTAGCTGCTTTTATTTAAGGGTTGCTTTATGGTGACTGTAGCTCATGACGTAGAGCAGGGCACATACTAATCAGAAGGTTGTTGGTTTGATCACTGGCAGCTCAAGTCTTTATCCCAAAGTAACACTGAGCAAGATACGGAACCCCAAGTTGCTCTCCGATGTTTTTCTCAGAGTATGAATGTGTGTGGCTGTTAGATAGAAAGCATTTAGGTGTCCTGAATGGGTGAATGAGGCATGTTGTATAAAGTGGTCGAACAGAAAAGTGCTGTATAAGAACCATTCCATTTGTGGTCCCTTAGTAGGGCAGAACACAACAGAACCATACTGAATTTCTCTTATATTGTCGCATCAGAACGTCTGCAGTGAAAAGGTTTTTTTTTCCCCATCTTCATGTTAAAAAGGCCCTTGGGAGTAACACAAACAGACACAAACAAAATTTACCCATCCTTAAAACTATTGCAATATGATTACATACTTTAATTGGTGTTTGGCCTAAGGGAAGCTGGTGGCTCTGTTAAAGCTGTGGGGGCCATGCTGCCATCATGGTTTTTATCTACTTTTCCACTGTCAGGGAAGGATAGCCGCTAATCAATACAAAGTTTCCCCGAAATCACCTTTAATGTGTGATGTAACATTTCTCTGATGTAATAGTGGTCACCATAATGATGATGCTCTCATTCACATAGGGCACAAGGGGTAACATAATTTTTGGGTCTTCATCATTTGTTTGACTATAAAACCAGGGCATTCGTACATCAATATATTAGCATTTTTTTTAATTTAAATATGTAATTATTAAAAATGTAGCCGTTTCTAGAGGAATAATTATAATATAAATTATTTTTGAAAAGCAATTGTTTGTAGCAATAAACATTTTACTGCCTCTGGCTTCCTTTACATATGGACATACATATTTCTTTTATCTATGTTTCCATACTAAAATGACTTCTGCCAATATAATTTTATATTTTCATATAATTTTACATATAATTTTTTGTAACTGTAAATGTGCTCTTTAATATTGCATAACAGTTGTCTTGTTTTTCTTCCAGGTATATGGCCATAGTCCATCCTCTGAGGCCTCGTATGAAGTACCAAACTGCCTACTGTTTGATAACAGGAGTCTGGATTGTTCCCATTCTGATATCAATTCCCTCTGCCTATTTTGCTTCTGAGACCATGTACCCTCATGGAGGTGCCACCTCAAACACTCACAAAGTCTTTTGTGCCCAAATATGGCCTGTGGACCAGCAAGTGTACTACCAGTCCTACTTCCTGTTTGTTTTTGCTGTGGAATTTGTTGGCCCCGTGATTGCCATGGCAATGTGTTATGCCCGAATCTCCCGCGAGCTGTGGTTCAAAAATGTCCCAGGTTTTCAGACAGAGCAAATACGGAAGAGGCTGCGCTGTCGCCGTAAGACAGTGATGGTCCTGATCGGAATCTTGACCGCATACATCCTGTGCTGGGCACCGTACTATGGATTCACCATTCTGAGAGACTTCCATCCAACACTTATCTCCCGCCAGAAGAACTCACTGGTTGCTTTTTACATTATTGAGTGTATTGCCATGAGCAATAGCATGATAAATACCTTCTGTTTTGTTAGTGTCAAGAACAACACAGTTAAGTACCTGAAGAAGATTGTATTGTTGCGCTGGAAGTCAACTTATACCCCTAGTAAGACTGTCGAGGAGATGGATGTGAGAACTTCCTCCTTGCCAGTAACAGAGGAAATTGAATGCATTCACCTAAGGTGAAGAGAAAAATTGGCAAACTAAATATTACTGACATTTGGGTCTCTGTAGTTGACTGTTGAGATTTGGACATCAAATCTTGTGCTCAGATTATGAAAACTGTCCAAGCTTCACGAACAGCATGGAACCACTGAACTGACTACTGGGCCATTAGTCAGTTGCATATATATTCCAGTACCTACAGTATTTCTGCATTATGAGAATGTGATCGTTGTGCTGTTCATACTGTGGGTATTAACTGTGCATTGTAGAATATTGTCTCACCTGTATGCACTATATTACACTGAAGACTTGTGAATAATAGCTGCTACTGCTGCCCTAACTGGCCCATCCAAAATGCTTATCTTGGTATTACTTGTAAGTTCTCAACAAAATCAAATAAGTGTTGACACCAATTTGAAAATACCAAATACCATTTTTACTCTGTATATGTGTATATGTATGCGTGTGTGTGAGTGTGAGTGTGTGTGCACATTTATAAATATTCCATGCCACTATTTAAGTATGTTTAAGTATTGAACATTGAGCAAAGTCCTTTTTCATAACTGAATAACCCAACAAAGACATATTTCCATGTCTGCTGAGTGTAAAGATAAATTTTTTTCATCATGTGAGCTTACAACAATCAATATATTGCATGCTTTATTTGTAGAACAGTACATGTTATATTTTCTGATGGTAATAAACTATAAGACACTGGAAACAAAGGCTATTTATGTTTACCAAACTGCATTTTTTTTCTATGTGTACCTCAGTTGCCTGTGCTATTAGCAAATTTATTCTTTATCACAGGGAAAGTTTTAAATATTAAAGAATGGAATACTTCACAGCTTGTTTTCATTTATAGACATAGAAGCAGTGAGGGGCTAAAAGACAATATCTTCCGTGGCAGCCTTAAAGCATTAAGTAAATTTGTTTGATAGAGAATAAAGTTTAGTGAGATTTATTTTTGGTCATGTTGGTAACCACCACACTGAAGCACAAGGGCTATAATGAATACTTAAAGTGCTATTCCTCCAACTGTGAGAGTGAGACAAAGTACAAACATTATACTCCCGTATATTTTCTGGGTTGGTATAAATAATGTATATGGGTACTTTTACCGGTGCTGTGGGTATGTTAGAGACGTACAGTGAATGATACCAAGAAGAGTGGAAAAGTGTGAAATAGCCAGCAAAGCTCCTTAAAAATTACATTTCCATGTAGCTAAATGTTATATTATTATTCACATTAAGTTTCTGACATTTAACAACAACAAGTGATTAATGTGTCTTTGCTATTTATGCCCTTTCTTTTCTGCTGACATTTCTCTTAAGGGAAACAATCTGACATTAGATGGGGTGGAACTAGTCTCCCTGGTCGCCCTGGTCTGTACATAAAAGATGGATGTAGCCTCTGTGATTTAACTCACCGGTTTGTGAAGTCCCGTTTTGAAGGCTGGATTTGAGCATTTTTGCTGGATTTTTGTAGTAAATGTCACATAAGAATCTGATTGAGAAACCTGAGGATAATGTACACTCAACTGGTAGTGACTTGTCAATCAAGATAACCTAAAGCATACCATGCATTTTTTTTTTAATAGACTATATTTAAATAGCTATCGGACTTTACAAAATGAGTAAAATATTATGTTAAATAAGAGTTGAAACAAGTAATTATAACCAAAAACACAGAAAAGTATCTACTGATGCCATAAAAGAAAAACAAAGTACAGAGCATTTCTCATACAGCATTGTGCAACATTTTTGAGCCATTCCTCATTTCTTGATCTTTTTCTTGTGGTGGCATTGTGAAGTTATTTCTTTGAGCTATGCTTTTTCACTCATTTTCAGCCCAGTCCTTGAACTTGGCCATTCTCAGGAATAAGTTCTTACCAGCAGCCTGTGTTAAAAACACATCATTTTCTCCCATTTCATTAGTAGAATCTATGAGAAATATCAAAGATTGATAACTCTGATGTCACACCCTCCCCTCAGGTTAAGAGTCTTGGTGTCATCCTCGATAGCACTCTGTACTTCACAGCACATATAAATAATATCACTTGGTCTTCCTACTTTCATCTCCATAATATTAACCGCCTTCATCCCTCACTCACTCCACACAGTACCGCCATACTTGTCAATGCTCTTGTCACATCTTGTTTAGATTACTGTAATTCTCTTCTCTATGGTCTACCTCATAAATCCCTCCATAAATACAGCTGCTCGTATTATTTCCAGAACTAGATCCACTGAACACATAACACCTGTTCTTAAACAGCTCCATTGGCTTCCAATTCACCTCCGTGTCAATTTCAAGATCCTGCTTCTCACTTTCAAAGCGCTTCATAACCTTGCTCCTCCATATCTATCCGATCTTCTCCATACGTACTCACCCCTTCATACACTCCCCTCTTCTTCAGCTTCCCTTCTGTCTGTTCCACCTTCTCGCCTGACTACCACTGGACTCAGAGCCTTTAGTTGTTCTGCCCCGAGACTTTGGAATGCACTTCCACTT
>VUQG01029861.1:0-10617 GCA_015106755.1 Etia nguti | reverse complement strand
TTTGGGAACAGCTGTGTTAAGGATCAAAAAGCTCTTCAGAGAGTGATCCGTACAGCAGAACACTGCTGCAGGACTGCTCTCCCCTCCCTTCAGGACATCTACACCAGGAGATGCTGGACTAGAGCAGCTCAGATATTGAAGGACTCGTCCCATCCCGGCAACAATCTGTTCCAACTTCTGCAATCAGGCAGAAGGTTCTGCACCATCCAGGCAAGAACAGAGAGACTCAAGAGGAATTTCTATCCCCAAGCCATCCGGGTCCTAAATCAGAACACCCTCCCCCTCCCCACACACACACACACACACAGCATCCATAAGTGACTGAGACAGGAGTTATTCCTAACACATCCCAGCCTGACTCTTCTAGACACTTTAACACCCACTCGCAAAATGTACATTTTTCAGATTTTAAATTTAAATTTCCAGATTGTCTATTTTATTTAATTCATTTAATGTACATAATTCACTTACTTGCTGTATATAATACTACTTACTGCACATGATGTCCTCCTGTATATATTCACTTAATGTATATGTATATAATGTTCTCTCTCTTTTTTCATAGTCAAGGAGCGTGTCAGGATACATTTCACTGCATGTTGTACTCGTATAACTATGCATGTGACAAATAAAGAATCTTGAATCTTGAAGTCCGGACCTGAACACTGCTGAAGTAGCTTCGGATCATCCTGATATAGAACAGAACAAAAGGCGGCCAACATCCAAAAAAGAGCTTTAAAAGTCCTTTAAGAAGCCCAGAGAACTATTCCTGAAGACTGCTTAAAAAAATGACAAGAATGCTTGACTCAGGCTGTGCTGAAGAATAAAGGTGATCATACCAAACAGTGACTCTTAGACATAAAAGGACATCTTTTGAAGATGAAGAATAGCAAACCGTAGTGGTTTGGGACTTGGTGGGTAGGGATTACGTCTCAGCAGTGATCAGCTTCTTCTCCTTTGTGCCCATGCTGCTGCTTGGACAGCAGAGCTTTTTAATGCAACAAAAAAAATCCACATATCAGTTTGTCCACATGAGCTCAACGTATTCAAAGTGAATAAAAATCAGTATTGCTGAAGCATGAAATGTGTATTCGAGTCTTCAGTAAAGCAGATTTTTATTATAGCCAAACTGTTAATGGTATATGTAGTGAGTTTTTTTGAAAAAGGAGACTGTTTTAACTTAAGTAAAATGTACAAAGTTGGTAGGAAACCGGTTAGGGTAAAGCAACATCACAGTTTTGTTATTCTTTTAGAAAAACTTGTTCAAAGACTCAGATTCAAATGCTCCCTGCTGGCTTTTTTTTTTTTTTTTGCCAACCGAAAGATCACAGGGAACACTGTTTGTATTTCTTTTTGATTCAGTTTCAAAAACAGTCTGCTGAGGTTACAGGAGTATAGTAATATTTCTACTTATCTGAGCATTATTAACATCATAACATTTTTCCATTTTCCACATAAAGGGTGTTGATATACTCCTGATACATCTGTTTCTCCCAGCAAAATGTAAAACAAATAAATAAACTTGAAGGGTATTCAGTTAATCAAACTTTTTAAACTAGAAATAAGTGTTTCAATAGGTGGGACTTTTTCACTTTATCTTTGAATACTATTAAAAGTTTAAAAAATAAAGTTATCAGTTTGTACTACATATTTGATTTTCTATACAAGTTGGAGAACTATTGTTAATGACACCTTCAGTCATCTCACACCCTGTTATACTGTCTACCTATATTGTATACCTGAGTATCATTATAATGATACTAAAGTTGAATGTTAAATGATAAAGTCTAGGTTGGAACTAGCTATTATGATTCCTGTTACTACAGAAAGGAAATGTTTTCATTACACAGCTTGCTTGGTGTCATTACAGAGTTTATTATCCTTCCATCACCCTGGTAAGGAAATCTAGTAATCTGGATGTTGTTTTTTCAGTAGTAGAAATGTTTCACTACTCATCCTAGTGACTTCATCAGACTGAAGAAATCACTTCAGTTAGATTTGATCCCAAAAACCAAACAGTGTCTGTGACTTCAATCCTCTGTGACCGCCAAACTCCAACCTGAGAAGATGCTAGCTAACATTGTTAAATACTCTCTTAAACCTTGTCATTTCTTGTATAGTCTCTTCATGTGGAGTTTGCGATTTAGTCTGTGTTGCGCACTATCAACTAATTACTACCATTCATCCATCCATTCTCTCTCACTTATCCAATTAAGGGTCATGGGGGTACTGCAGCCCATTCTAGCCGCCATAGGGCAAGAGGTGGGGCACACCCTGGACAGGTTGCCAGTCTGTTGCAGTGGCTTAATATATGTTAGTATTCTTCCCATCACATAAAAGTTCTTCAATAACCCCCATCTTATCTTAATGACCTTATAGTACCATATCACCCTATTAGAGCACTTCGCTCTCGCACTGCAGGCTTACTTGTTGTTCCTAGAGTATTTAAAAGTAGAATGGGAGGGAGAGCCTTCAGTTTTCAGGCCCCTCTTCTGTGGAACCAGCTTCCCGTTTGGATTCGGGAGACAGACACTATCTCTACTTTTAAGATTAGGCTTAAAACTTTCCTTTTTGCTAAAGCATATAGTTAGGGCTGGATCAGGTGATCCTGAATCCTCCCTTAGTTATGCTGCAATAAGTTTAGGAAGCTGGAAGATTCCCATGATGCACTGTGTTTCTCCTTCACTCACTATGTGTTTATACACCTCTCTGCATTTAGTCATTAGTTATTATTAACCTCTGTCTCTCTTCCACAGTGTGTCTTTGTCCTTTCTTCATCTCGTCACCCCAACAGTTCACTGCATTTGGCTCACACAGCCTTTTTTCTTTCATAATTTAATTAATGAAAGAAAGAAACAAACAAACAGATTACAGGAGGATTATTGTTGTTGTTTTTTTTAACTTAAGGAGTTATGCATTTGTTCAAGATAATCTCGGTCTTTTCTTTTAGATTATTTAGGGTGACACTAGATGGGACTACATTGTTTAGTCAGCTGATCTAACCTCTGGTGCAAATGGCCAGTTTTTCAGGACTTCAAATATATTCTGAATTGTGATCTGATGACTGTTCGCCAAACCACGCTGAAATTTGATCAGTCAGTACAAGTCAGTCTACACACAGAAACCAGAAAGGTTCAGATGCCAAAAACTTGCTTTCCTTTCATGCAAAATCTGCAAATTCATATGCTTTTTTTTTTTAAAGATCTCTTGGGCACCAGTGTTTATCAAAAGCTCAAATCCATTAGTTGTAGTTCCACAGCTGGGATTACTCTCTGACCATAGAAAAGCTACTAATGGATCTCACGGCACAAGAGTTGTATCAGCATTGACAAATATGCTTGTACGGAATATTGTATTTGTTTTAAATGTTATATACTTATGTGGTATGTGTATTTTGACTTTTGTTGCCATGATACCAGGTCTCTCTTAAAAATGAGATTTTTAATCTCAATGAGATTTTTTTACCTGGATAAATAAAGGACTAATAATAAATAGGCCCAGCATATGGTTAATCTGCTTTGCAAATGTTGAACTTTAAAATTGTGGGCACTAATAAGTTTACACTTACTTTAGCAGCTGTGTGAATGACTAACACATCTTTGACACGATGAAAAAGTAAGATTTAGACACATCAATGCGCTATAAAGTTGTTCGTGTGAATAACGTTGGTTTGGTACTAACCTCCACAGAAGCCTAAGTGACTGCTGGGCTAATCAATGTGGAATGAAAATGGAAAATTGATTGCGCTTCAAAAAACTAGGAAAAACTGTTTCAATTTGACTGACAATTTTTCATCTTGTTTTGTGTAGCTGTAGGTCATCAATTCAATCAGGGTCCAACATGCTGATGTTATGATGAAAGTAATGAGTTTAAAGACTAAAGAAGAGCTTTTTCACACTACACCTTCCCTCTCACGAGTAGGCAAAACGTTAAGAGAGAACAATGAGGTAAGGGGCATGGATGAAGAGAGGAGTGATTTCTTTATTTGGTAAATGAGGGTGAAGAGAAATGTAAAGAAAGGAAGCAAAGAAAGAGGAAGGATCACTGCTCTACCTTCCATCACTGAGAAACAAGTGCATTTTTACTATCTTGCGAAGAAGCACAGGACCGAGAACACATTTATATAATGCAGTATTGCACATTCATATTACTTCATCTCTCTGGATGCTTTGCATCAACCACTTGTGGGCAAGTTTCTGTGATTTTAATAAGCAAGCTGGTAAAAGGCCAGCAGCTTCTTTTTTATGCTGCCTATGGTGTTTGTTTTCTATGCTGGTGCGTGCGCGTGTGTAGATGTGCGGGTTTTGATTTCCATTTGAAAGTGTTGTGTGTCCTACTTGTACATATTGGCACACTTTGGCTTGCTTACATAACGGACTTGCAATCCGCCCTTGAGCTTTGGTAAAAACAAAGTAGCTCTATCTGTAGATGGATCTTTTTTACAAGGCAAATGTATCAAAATGCATCTACAAAATGTAGCCTGACTGATATGACCAAAGCAAAATTATAGTTTTTGAAGTTTTTGAAGAATAAGCCAATGATAAATCAGCACCACTGAGAAGAACAGAGGTGCCCAGAGGGCCTACAAGACAGTGGAGCACAGAGAAATCTAAAATAAATTAAAAAAAATAAACCCCAAACATACTTATGGTGTCAGATAGGTATGAATCAAACCACATGAGGCAACCGTTGTTTTGATTAGGCGCTAGTAAATAAAACTGAATTGACTAGTAAATACAACTAAATTGTAATTAGTGTTTGTCATTTAAATGTAAAAATGTACTATGTGGCTCTAGATAGTAATATTCTTTACTGTAAATCTACTCTACTGTAAAGTTCTTTGCAGTAAGTGAAAATAAAATATCGCTGGAAAAGCTAACAACTTTCTAGAAGCTGCCAACACGTTACTGAATGAAAATACTATGACTATACTATAGTAATTATGTAAATAACGAAATGTAATATTGCTCTAAAAGAAAATCAGAGTTACAGTTTTAATGTTGCAGATGAAAATACAGAATACAGCGGTGATATTGTAAATGTTAACAGAGTACTAATATCTTAAATTAAAAGGAATACTAGTAATACAGTAATTTAACTCCAAACACAAATAGTAACTTACCACCAGTAGTTTACTGTACACCCTAAATGAAAGTAGGGAATATTAAATGAAATATTAGTATTGTAAATGAGAAAATACAATAATACCCAAAAGGAAAATATGAAAATATACTAATTCTGTAGTTAACAAAAACAGTAATAATGTTGCAATTGAAATATAGTAATGATACGAATACATGACAAAAATACATTAAAATATAGATTCCGTAGAAAATACAGCCATAACTCTGTATTTGTTAATAAAGTAATTTAAAAAAAACGTATCCCAGACTGGTTTTGTTTTGTTTTGGTTTAATTGAAGAAATGTTGTTATTGATTTATCAGTGCAACTTTATTGCCAAGAATAGCTACCCAGAATTCCTTTCTGCATCCCACAAGACCTTGACCTTGGATTTCTCTGTAAGTTATGAATGTGGGTGAAGGGAGTGATGGTGCAGGTGATAGCAGGAACTTCCAGCTCTTTCAACTGAACTTTCAGGCCTCATGTTCATCATACAGATGGGAAGCTGTGCCAGATATCAGGATTAAAGTTTGAACAGTTACACTGTGTGGGTGTGTGTGGGCTGCAATCCAAGATAAGAAACTGTACTGCAATGGTGCTAACATCATTAAGTTTTTTGCATGTATGCTAATAGAAGAGAAGATAAAAGTTCTTATCCTATTAGATTCACTGTTTGGAGAAAAAAGCTCAGATTCATGAGAAGAGTTGGCAATGTGTAATAGGCACAAAGTACATTTTAAACAACGCATGGCATGTGTTTCACTCTGGATGAAGCATCTGCCCACCACAGAGGAAGGTGTGTTTCTGTTTGTTTATGGATGCTGTCAGAAGCAGCTCGTCTTCAGCGGGATGCTTAAATCCAACGCGCCCCTGGAACATTTTCGTGACCCACATTTACTTATCTGCAGAAAAAAGATAATCTCTTAAAACACTCCGACTCTCGCTCACTGTGTGTTCATGAAGTGTGTAAAGTCTGGTGTTTTGTGTAGGAGGCAGCCAAACAATCTACAAGCAAAGCTAACAAGGTCCAAATCACCTGCAGGCTGAAGTTTTGGTATAATTGGAAAATGATCAGGCGATAAAAGCATGCAAGCTACACATATGTTAGTTTATCGAGAGAAAAATACTAGTAATTCTAGCAGGAATTTATGTGCTCACTGTAAGCAGATTTATTGGCCCTGTTGTCCATGTTTTTCTGAAATAGAGAACACCAACATGGACAGTAAAACAGCCTTTGTTTACTTCTCTACTTAGCTGGGAGAGACCAAAAAGAGAGTAAATACTGGCCTTTCATCAGACAGACACAAACACAACTACAACTTCTAAAGATTTGGAAATAATTTCGGGGAACAGGAATCGATTTAAGATCCTTTTATTATTCTTTATGTTTTCCCACATGAGGACCCATTGATGGATTTCTTAGATGCATTTGAATATTATGGATATCACAACCCTTTTTAGAGTTTAAAGGGAATCACTACAGCTGACTGAGGGGGGAAAGATTCTAACTAACAGCTATCGCCACTGCGCTCCTCCAACTGATTTCCTATATTAAGATAATTATTTTCTATAAAATATTTTGTTTTTCACTTTTATGTTGAGATGCGCAAATGAGGTCAATTTACCTAAATGTGAGTGCACATACTTTTCGAGAACAGAAATCAGAACTTTAAAAGTTCAGTTTTCTTATTTCATTTTGTTGGCACTCTGACTGCAGATTTTGGATATCACTTTTTATCAATCCATAAGTAAAAGAAGAAAAAAAAAAAATCAATGCTCACCATGTTTATCAGGAATGAAGTGTTCAATAAATCAGGCTCTAAATGATAGATGAACAAATCCTTCTGCAAGAACCTTGAGAATATGGAAAGAAATCAAACTGTAAAGTTTGGTGGATGTAACTGTCCTGATGTCAGGATTTCTGGCTAACTAAAACTGGCCTTTAAAGTTTAGGTTTGTTAAATTTATGTTTAGTGGAAACTAGTATTTATAGGCAAAAACAAACTGAAACTATCACCAAGCAACTTCTCAACATGAATTTTTTTTCAAAAACTCTGTTTTTGCGTTTACGTGTGGACAAGGATAACGAAGATTTAGTCACGCGACGTCAAAGGTGTGCGCCTTTTCTGACGTCACGCTGTGCGCCACGTTATTGTTTACATGAGATGAATCTCTACAGTGGCGGATAGAGACAAAATACTGTTGCTGTTAATCTTACGGCAGTTTTTACACGCTTATATATACACACATGCAGTTACTGTCCCTCCATTTAGAAAGACAGAGGCGTCAGAGTGAACTTCTTCATTCAACACAGACGCTCTCACAACCCAAATCCCGATGTCAACGTTGTTGTCGGTTTTTAATAAATTAATTTTTTTTTTTAAATTACATTCATGTATGCTGTATGCATTTTTACCATTCCTAAGTTGTGAGTCTCCACCAGTCATATTTCACAGCGCTATGACTTATGATTATGAATCTGTCATGATGTGCTGTGTGGCAGGCAGGATGTAGGACCCAAATGCAGGACTCAGAGACTGAATGATAAACTAAAGGCGGCAGCTTTATCACTGGAGAAAAACCTTAACATAAAATCCAGGAAAGCTAAACTAGAAACGCAAACCCAAAACTCAAACTAGAAACCAAAACCAAAACCGGGAAACAGAGAACCTGAACATTACCATAAACTCAGAGGGGAAAAGACAGCACAGTAAGGGTATGACGCAACACAGGGCACGGAAAACACAGGGCTTAAATATACACTGGAGTAATCAGGGAATGGGAGACAGGAGGGAAGCACAGCTGGGAGGAATCAGACTTAACGAAACAAGGGAAGCAAAACCAGAAACACTGACATGAGACAGACTTTCAAAGTAAAATAGTAAACATAACACGGAGACAGAAACCAGAAGACTAAGAACTCTAACATTGAACCCAAAAGACTAGAAATGATAAATAATGACAAAATCAAAGTCCAATAAAAATGCAAAACTCAAAACACTGAGTCACTGACCCAGGACCGTCACAGAATCATTCAGACTAATGTGAAATTTTCAGCTTCTTTTTTTATTGAATAAACTCTGGCCGAGAGAGTCAGTGAGACAAAATCCAAAATACTGTCTTTAGTTATTAGCATTTGACGGTTGTTGTTGATCTGTAATTTTACTACACATATTCGAATCAAACCCTCTTTGTGGTGAATAAAACTTATTGTCATCAGGACAGAGGTGCACCTTTGGAAACGAGATCTTTTATATCGTTTAGTATAACTGTGTTGAACAAACACAGAGGGTTTGTCAGGTGGTTGAGCGGGTCATCTACCGATTGGAAGGCTAATGGACCGTTCACCCCCTTCTGCATTCTTGGGCAGGAAACTAAACCCAAAGTTGATCCATCCATCAGTTTGTGTGTGCATGCGCAAATCTTATAACAGTGCTTAGATATAGATGGAAGCCCTGTATGAATGTGTGTCTGAATGAGAATTGTAGTAGAAAGTCCTTTAAGTGCTCAAATTGAGCAGAAAGGTGCTATATGAGGACCAGTCCATTTTACTGCCTGGAAGGCGTGTTTGAGTCCCATAGCAATGTTTAGGTACAGTAGCACGAACATGAACGCAAGGGTCCAAAGTTTTCCCAGCAGGATATCGTTAAGATGATCACTCTAAGCCCTGCTGGGTTGCCTTCTTCCGTTAGTTCATCCCGCTGATAAACAACATGCACTTAATGTCAAAGAAACATGAATTCATCAGACCATTCATTGGTCCACTTCTGTAATTCACACGACAACTGTAGGCATTTCCAACAGTGGGTAGGAATCAGCATGCACTCCATACAGCAAGCTGCTACACAGAGCCAATGACCTTTTTTTATATTCTGTTTTTCACAGACTACTGTCCAGCAGGAGCTGATGAGTATGAGCCACACATGACCTCAGGCGTCCAGGACAGTGCCTGAGAAGAACATCATGTTGACAATTTCAGGCTTCTCAGACATCACTAAACCAACAGACTCACCCATACGTCTCCCAACGTTTATTTTATTACAATTTCAGTGTAATCTCCTTTAACTCTAACAAACGTCAAAATTTTATGGATGGATTGCAGCTTTTTTTGGTTAAATTTTTGCCACTTCCATTCTTTTCCCTTTTGCTGTGTCAACGTGTGCAATGGGGGGGGGCACACTTGAATGAGAACCAGTAAAGGGGTCCTCCATTATTTCCTGTTTGCGCTGCTTTATCCAGACGTGTCACTCTTCTTTCTTCCCTCCTTCCCCCATCAGTCCTCCATCTGCCTGTTATCAGGGCTTTATGTTGTTAGCTGTTGAAATGGACAGATAAGGGAAGCAAGTATACAGCCGCAGGCTTAATAGCTCATTCCCAAATCAACGCACACACACACATACACTAAAATGTACAATCAGTCTTTTAACGGTGCTTGGCAGACACGACAAATGACTCAGCTCCCTGACTGCTCTGTATAAGATCAGTTCAGGCTGGAAAAATGAGCATATGGTACTGATATTTTTCAGATGCACAGAATAAGGGAATATATTTCTTGTGAGTAGCCTGAGTGACTCATTTCTCAAACCTTAATTCTTAAGCCCATTGATGGGAAAATCAGATAAAAGTCTGACAAATGTCCTCTCGTCCCAAAAGTGTCATTGCGCTCTGAAAATGTCTTCAATTACATTTAAGGGGTTAAACTGTCCTAAGCTAAGAGAAAATGTCCTAATTTTCTACATTGTCCTGTGTCCTACTTTACCAGAAATCTCCACCTGTTCTCCTCTGAGGGCATCAAGTATGGCTGAGAAGCAGAAGCACAAATACAGTGCCCTTTGTCTTTGCTATCCTGATGCACAACCAGTACTGGTGAGAGACATTTTATGTTTATGTTGCCAGTACTTCTCATGTGATGAATAACATGCTAACATAAAAAGATTGTAAAAGTAGATTTTTAACATGTTTATCAAGCATGTGTTCAAAATTTAAATTTGTACTGTTATGCTGTGTTTGGTTTACACCAAACGTGTATGGCCACATATTTCCACTTTGGTCTCATCTGTCCAAAAGACATTGTTCCAGAAGTCTTGTGGTTTGTTCTGACAATCATTTTCATTTAGGGTTGTTTGCCAACCTTTTTGTGATTGTACTGTCACTAATATGCAGTGTTGGGTAAGTTACTTTAAATTAGTAACTTAGTTACATTACTAGTTACTTCTATCAAAAGTAACTCAGTTACTTCAAGTTACTCGTTACTTTCAAAGTAACTAGTTACTAGGGAAAGTAACTTTGGTTTTACTCAGAGTTCTCTTATTACGGTGTTGCTTCCCTAACTGGATACCCAGCAAGGATGCCAGTCTTCTAGCTTGCTTACATGTTAGCACTATCCTGCCATAAGTGCACTGTGCCACCTACCAACAGAAAGGAAAAAATAATGTGCATATTTCCACGAGAGAAAACCCATGCCTGGACCATCGTCGACTGCTGCCATGATTCTA
>VUQG01029858.1:0-15212 GCA_015106755.1 Etia nguti | reverse complement strand
GTCATGTTCCTGGGTCTGTTGACCCAGCGTTTTAAGTTTTAGTTTAGTTGGATGTTGATGTTTATGTTTAAGTTCATTAGGTTAGCGAAGTTCATTTGGTTATTAGATTCCTCTTGTGTTTTCTTACCCTGTTTCCCTCACCCTTTGTGTTTCATGCTGCATGTCTTATGTTATCAAGTTTGTATTGTCATGTCTGCGTCTCATGTTTCCTGTTTTATTTTGAAGGTCTGTGTCCTACGTCAGTGTAGTCAGCTTTGCTTCCTTTGTCTCGTTATGACAGATTAGTGTCAGCTGTTTCCCCATGTGTTTCCACTTCCCCTAATCACCCTTGTGTGTATTTAGTCTGTGTGTTTCTGTTCATTCTTTGTCAGGTCGTCTGTTGTTCACGTCACGTTTCCCACGCCATGTTTCATGTCCAGGTTTTTCTTGTTGTTTGTTTAGTTCCCCTAGTTTAGGTTCTTTCCTGTGTGCATCTGCCTTTTGTTCTTTTACTTTTTTTATCAGCCATATTAAACTGCTCGCTTTTTGTTAATTCAAGTTTTGTGCCACGTTCCTTTTGTGTCTGAATTTTGGGTCCGCATACTGTGACACAAACTCTCCAATCTTCCAGTGCATCAAGCTTTTATTTATATACACACACACACGTACGTGTGTGTGAGTCATCAATTCAAGTGCAAGTTTAAAATACTTCATCTAACAACTGTAACAGTTAGCTAGAGATCTGTAGTGTGCTTGAACTAACATAAACAGACTTCTGTAAAGATTCAGTTCAGTTTTTTTGTTTAGGTTTTGAACAAGAGTAAAGTAGCTCTGTTTGTAGTGTTTTTCTTCTAAATCAAACCAAGCTTCATCACATATAATAGTCTCAGTCTTGTCTATATCTTATAAAACCAAGATATGAATTTGTCCTAATTGAGCTTCAAGTCTGACGTGTTTTGTGCATCTGTCTGTGTAACAGATCGTCAGGATCTTGAGGAGCCCTCTAAAGTGGACCAGCTGCAGGAGCCACTGCTTGAAGCTCTCAAGATCTATGTAAGAAAGCGTCGGCCAAGTAAACCACACATGTTCCCCAAAACCCTAATGAAGATCACAGACCTGCGCAGTATCAGTGCTAAAGGTAGGGTGGACATTAATGTACCGTGTGATGATGATTGAACTTACAAGCAGCAAGGTGATGTATATATATTTTTTTAATTTTTTAATTTTTATTTTTTTAAAAAGAACATCAGTGCCGTGGTGACGGTTACAGGAAGGCATTATTAGTAACACTGTAGTTAAATATCTACTATATTACCAAAGATTATTTATTATTAGCTGAAAATGACAAGTGGTTTTAAATAAAACACTATGAAAACGCTTCAGGACACATAAAACTGTATTTTTTAAATTTTTTTTTATTTTTTATTTTTTTTTAGATAAAAAAAAAACTGTATTCTTAAAAGTAACAAGAATTATTCTGCAGAAAAATGTTCCCCATATTACTGCTGCACATGTTTAAGGTTGAGCTCATTTACTTTCATATAAATTTACTTGAATATGAAGTATTTACTGAATACTTCATATGCTGTTTAATGTCCAGCACCATATTCTATAATAGCCTACATCTTATTTATATTAAAATATAATAATAATAATAATAATAATAATAAAACCAACTGAGTTAAAAGGCTTGAGCCAACATGGCTAACTGTCCAGAGGTAGGCTATTAACTGATTTTTCAGGCTCCATCTCGTCTACATCACATATATTGGCTAAGGTGGTTCAGGCTTTGTTGTCGTTTTGGAGAGAATGACGATTAAAGCTGGGTTGAAGTGCTGTTAGACAACACAGCTTTGGTAGTAGTTCCTGGAAAAGTTTTGGAATCCTTTGGTGAAAGGTTATAAAGATATATACAGCTAACAGTGGGGGAAATAATTATTTGGCCCCATGCTGATTTTTTTTTTTTTTTTTATTAAAAGACTGAGGTCTGGACACTGGGTAGGCCTCTCCAGACCTCCAAATAATTATTTCTCCTACTGTGCAAGGGTGGAGGAATGGGCACACATGTGAAGCATCAGATAGTCATCTACAGGATGACGTTGGACATCGAAAGAGGAAGCAGAGGATTGTCTAATATTGTGATGTCTTCATCTTTCAGTATAAACTGCACTGAGATGAGCTTTTGTGAATTGTTGCCATTTAAAAATAAAATTGAACTGAATTAAACATGCAATGCTGCAAATAACTATATTTTAGGAAATTGTAAACATGCTGACACAGAAAGATGTTTGTGAACATCTTTTTATTCTGCATATACACTACAAAAATAACAGATTTTATCTATATTGGCTTTTCTTCCTGTTAAATCCAGAATCTAATTTAAAATCCTTCTTCTCAATAATCAGACCCCATCTTAAAATCCTCATCGCAATAGAGCACTTTATTCTCTTCTGCTGGCTTACTTGTAGATTATAGGGTCTTTTAAAAGAAATATTTGAAGCTGATCCTTCAGCTGTCAGCCCCCTCTTCTGTGGAACAGCTCCGAGTTTGGATTCAGGAGACAGACACCCTCTCTATTTTTAAGATTTTAAACTTTCCTTTTTTATAAAGCATATAGTTAGGGCTGGATCAGGTGACCCTGAATCCTCCCTTAGTTATGCTGCAGTATGCTTAGGCTCCTAGTGGCCTGCCATGATGCACTGAGTATTTCTTCTTCACTCACTCTTTTTACTCTGTGTTTTTTGTTATTTTGCCCTCCCCTCACTCCCAAATAGTCCCAAAAGGGAGTTTTTCCTTCCCACTGTTGCCAAGTGCTTGCTCAAAGGGGGTTTCTCTCTATTATTGTAGGGTCTACCTTACAATATAGAGTGCCTTTAGGGTGACTGCTGTTGTGATTTGGTGCTGTATAAATAAAATCAAATTGAACTGAAAAAATACAGGAAGGAAAATACTGTCTTCTAGTAGAATACGTGGTCAAAAAGCAGTGGTAAGAAGTAACACTTATGTACTCCCACCCCTTTCACATATTCATAGCTCACCCATGTAGTTGTGCATCTGCTTCTTGAGTAGATGTAATACATTGTATAACAATGATAACTTATCACATTGGAAATATCCATATTGAAAACACCTGCATTAAAACCATATTTATACATTGATTTAAATTTGTGGATATTTGGACATTGCTTGTGCTTAGCCAACTCACTCTGATGAGCTTCCAAAGCGCCAATGTTTAGAAAGACTGTGTGGTTCAAAACATTCACATCATGGGACCATGGCTAAGTAATGTTTTGGTGTGTGTCAGTCCTGCTTTTTCTATGTAGATGCTAGGATTCATTCATTTAGGCTATAACTGGTGAATTTTTTTGATAATACCACTTTTAATTATTACAAGAGATGTCTTGATGCATGCTCAATCATCCAGGTAAGTAAATCCCAAAAGGTTGATTCTGTTCATCTGGACGTTTTCAGTGGGAGAAACGTTTCCTCACTGCAGTTTTCCCCAATCTTATAAACAGTACATTTGCATAATGACTGAAACCAGCCCACTGAGGAAACAATGGGCTGGGAGGTCATGACCATTAATCAACAACCACTGATCAAAGACTACTAATCAGTGGCCGTGAGTACCATTCACAGAGAGTTGGGGAATGGCTGCAATCACAGCATTGTAAGATGGTGACAGATGTACCCTTAGGCCCCCTCCTCGATTCAGAGATGGTCTAAAACTAAACATTAGCACACTGCCTGCTTATGTTAAACTCAAGTCAGCATTGTACAGGTTTGTGTACTTCATTAACACAAAAATGTGACAAACAAAAGCATCCAAGAATATATAGAGTTACTGAATTGTTTGTATTTATTAGTGCAGTGATAAATGAAAACAGGCCCAGAATAAATACAGTAAAAATAAATTAATGTTTTTCCTTTTTCCTGCTTACACACAGATGTGCAGCTGGCAGTAAAGAGCTGAAGTGAAATGATATTCAGTCACGGTGTATTACTATGTGCTATTACTGCTTTTAGCTTCTCAGATAAGGTCTCTGACTGAGCACAGCGAGAGTGAAAGCAATCGAGTGCACAATCAAAAGAAAGAGGAACGTCATTGTTGTCGGACCTTTTCAGTCATGTTGGCTCACTTTGTCCACAGTTGCAGTTAAATAAAAAACCTTTGCAAACAAACGAGTAGAATTTGTTTGTGATTGGACCGTGGATCGGATCGTCGCCACCAATACCCAGTCCAGCTTTTGTGGCTCAGTATCAGACCAATACCCAATCCAAGCCTCACATCAGCACATCTGCAGTACACAGCTACTGACAGATTCTTTTAAGTGTAAGAGTGAAAACGGTGTCTTGATTGTATGGTCAGAATAAACCACCAGAGTGGATGTTGTCACACATGTGTCAAACAAGCTGTTGCGCAGCCCCTGCTACTCCTATTTCTCACCATCACACATTTACAGTTCACGTATTCCGATTATTTCCTGACACATTACCTACAGTCTGTTTGTTCATCTCGAGGATCTTCCATCTGATTGGTTCCTTTCAAGTCCTCTCCTTTCAGATTTGTCTAATTAAAAACTAAAGTTATCCCCAAGTTGGCTTTTTGGGGAAAGTTTGGCATGTCACACAGTCCTGTTAGCATTGCATCACTTTTTCTGAAAACGCTCCACTGGAAATGATGCTACGGTCTCCCCAGAAACAAACACTCACTTTAGCACTTTAGGTTATTTTGCTTTAATTCAGTGTTGTTTACCTACATGAAGACACGGGTGTGCGATGGGCTGATAAAGACTGAATATGCCCCTGCACTGGAAAACAAGGCTCATAATCACGCTGTGTAAATCAGCCCCGTGTTTTTCTTCCTGCACTCTAGCATTGGTTTTAAATTCCTCATCTACTCTGCTGTCACACTGGATTTTATTTGAGCCTCAATATTAAACTTGCATCACAGATACTTTTCCCTGAGGGTGCAGGTATTAAAATGACAAGATAAAAACATCCAATTAAATTTAGTTTTAGATTGGAGGACAAAGTGGACAAAAAAAGGATTATTGCAGAAAATTCTCATCTTACATTTTTCTCCTCTCGTGTCTTAATAGCCTTCCACAAACACCTTATCCCAGTCACCGTCGTTCCACAAGCCTGCCGAGGCCAAGCCAAGCCACACGGCGACACCGAGCTCAGACTTTGGAGCCTCTCTGGGCAGCAAGGCGAAGATGGAGCACGAGGAGTCTAGCTCCCAGCTGGAGGAGCTTAGGAGCCAGATGGAGGAGCTGCAGCTCACGGTAGAGCTGCTCAAGTCCCAGCAAATGTAAGGACACACGAGCCTGATAAGGTTTGAGGGCAGGACAGGATTGGAAAGCTAAAATGTTCTTCAAGGTTCTTACCTTATAAAATAATAAAACAGTTTTATTATAAATAAAACACATATAAATGTATGATTTACATCAATTTATTACGGCGCTGCCAAACCCTATATACCACTGAAATGGTAATGCGTACTCCTGTCTCTCTGAATTAGCAATAGCTGCCGTTTCTGTAGAGCCGATTTATCGCCTCGAGCATTTTCCAACCATCATTCCCTTTAAAACCATCCTGGCTTGTTATAATAAGTATTATATAGTCGTTTGGATTCTGACCGCATTAGCTCAAAGTTCAGTTGAGACACTGAAACTGGTTCTGAGGTGTGTTTAAAAGAAAAGTGTCGAGACATGTATGATACTTGCTGCAAAGGTAGCCACGTGCTAAGGTTTCACATCTCTGCTCCTTTATTTCCAGGAAAGAGATCGCAGAGCTTCGAGGAGAGCTGGATGAGGAAAGGCAAAAGCGTGTGTCCCTGCAGGTAGTATGGATCGCAACTGAAACACACGCTGAGTTGTCCACATTCATTAGACCCATTAGTTTAGACAAATATTGATGCTTTTTGTGCACACATGAACAGCACACAGCTCTGTACACTTTCATGACTTTCTACTGTCTCAGTAATAGAAGTTCTATGAATTACCTTTGGCTATTCAGTGTGAGCACAGCTGGGACAGTCTAACACAGGGATCGTTGTCTAAATGTAACTAAATAATGAGTGAACACATGAATGCATGCAGTAATTAGTCATTGTTCATTAATGTCAAGTCCTGCTAACGGTAAAACACCAAAGCACTCCAGTCCATGCCGTCTTCATTAAACTCGCCTCGACTGCTGACTTCAGTGACTTCATTTGAATATTTTTGCTCAAAGCACATAATGCCCTTTTGGCGCTTTCCAGCCCTGAGGCAGTGTTTCATTTTGCAGCCTATGCGTTTGCATGTGTTGAGATTATAGCAGATTATTTCCCCTTCCTTCCAGTTCCTGGCTAACATTCACACATTAATGAAAGTCAAAATAATAAAAAAAAGAAAAAAAAAAAGAAAAAAAAAAACTGGCTGCATTTACTAGTCTTGAAGATTTCATCACTGCAGCATCATTCGCACATGAAACCTTCTGTTTTTTTGTTTTTTTCCCTCTACACATGTAAAGAAATGTAACTGTTTAATAACACATTAACCCCTTAAGGGACACACTCCCCCAGCTATACACATAACAGTTACTGTCTGTCCCATAAGCTCATAAAAGCATGAGTGATGTGTTTGCCAACTCTAAGCTCAGGTTATTCAGAGTTGTGTTTATGATTCTTCTCGGCTCCAGTTTGAGCTTCAGATAATGAAAGTAAAGGTGTTTGGGATGGATCAGCATCATTTGGACCTTTTTCTGTGATAATGACAGACAGCACCGACAGTGGCCAATGTTTATCGTTAAAAAAGGTCGGTTATTCAGCGAACACATTTAAGTTGTAGTGTAGGAACTGTGGGATCCAGGGTTTTGGAGGTGAAAAGAGAACCGTACTGTAACATGCTTGGTGTTTTATCCCACACATTGTGCTTTCATGTCAGTACAGGAGGATGGTGCAAATGGATGATGGGGAGCAACAATAGTCAGAGCCATTGCTAATAGTTTGCATGTTTAAGGAATTCTGTTTTTTCCCCGATCCTGTCAGGATTTCTGTCTTAAACAGACATCATGCTCTCTGAGCAGAACATCTGTGTGTCGTCTCATCTCAGTATGAGAGACAATAGTAGGGAGGGTCTTTCTGTTAGCTAGTTTCATTATAAATTTCAGCCTGATGTTTCACCAGGTGAGCAGCTACCCGATGCTGCTCATGTTAAACTGAGAGATTTGAAGGAGGGCCCGCTCTGCCTGGCTGACCTTTCTGTCCTCAGCAGGGCACCAAATTGCATCACAGGAGGAGGGGTCCCCCGCAGAGAACCTCAGGCAGGCTCAGACTCGCATAGAGAAAAAACATAACTGCAGATTAGTTTAAGCCCGCCTGCAGTTAACTTCAGCTTCCACCTCAGCTTCCTCATCCTTGTCAAAGACGTTGGCTGTGCGGCTCAGGTTGTCCTCTGGCTCATGCTTTCACCGTCATTCAGTTCTCCTAATCCCCACCAGTGGAAAAGCCCCACAGCAGGATGCCACTGTACCTCACAGCGGGGATAATGACAATGACTGACTCACGAGCTCAACCCACTCTGGCAAATCAAATATGGCTGGAGCGCCTTTTCAGTGCGATACGCTGATGGGGGTGAAACATTATGACCAGTCACTTAATTTGAAGTTATTTTGAATACCTGCCCTCTGTGTGACCTCAGGAGGTCTCGGGCATCAGCTCATTCGCAGCATATCGTATAAAGTCCTGCAGAGCATGAGCCATAATGGGAGAAATCATTGTGAAAGTCACAAATCTGCTCTAACAGTAAGGAGTGTTCCCGGTGAACGTCTGTGGAATTGAAGCAATTTGAAATCAGATGACCCTGCATATAAATCTCTGTGTTTATTAATTTAAACTTTGTTGTGAGGTTTTTATTACTGCCTCTTTCTCCAACAGTACTGACATGGCTCTACATTTGTAGCCTTGGTAACATGCTTTTGGCCTTGTTGGAGAGCTGTCCACAGTGCTGTTCCATGGTTCCTCTCTCTGCATAGCCAAACAGCTACTTCAGTGGACACAGTGTAGCTCCATGCATCCCCACCCTACACACCAAGTAAGAAGTTTGTTTTTTCTTCACAGATGGAGATCGAGAAGCTAAAGCGGACCATCCACTCAACATGAAGCCCCTCGATCTAATCAACAGCAGTCCTCGGGGTCAGCTGCTGGCCTGCCCGTCGACCAACAGGAGAGCAGGAGGGCAGCGACGGATGGATAGTTGAATGGATGGAGAGAGGGTAGAGAATCACATCAACCCACCTCAAGCCCAATCCTTGTTCAGTGATCTACAAAAACAAACAAACTCACTCTCCATATTTGTAAGATTTACAATTTGCACATAAGATTTTTTTCTCAAGCTAGGTGTAAGTAAGTTACAGATGTATATGTTTCTCTCTCTTTTCTTTTCTTTTTTTTGTTTTTTTTTTTTTTTTTTTTAATTTTGCCAATACAAAAATTAAAAAAAAACTGAGGCCTTACTTCAAACTACTGCGCTGGACTCTACTCTGCCGCTCCGGCTCTCTCCCCTTCACTCCGGCGTTCCTTGAACTCCTCAGGGATGCTCTCAGTACTACTGACTTTGTGTAAAGCAGAGGGTGCTCGTTTTCCTCGCCTAATTTCTTTTTTTGTTTTTTATAATGCACAAAAAAGGATTTTAAACAGATTTGATTATTTGAGTTTTCAACTTTAGATTAAAATGCGTTTTTCTTTCTTGCACAATGCCCGTCAGCACAGCGCCACTACATAGCTGCAGCGCCTCAGAGCGAGCTCTCGCTTTCCTTTTTTTGTTGTCTTTTGATGTTTTCTAACATTTCTACCCAGGGTAACACTACTGTGCCTGTTTCAGAAAAAAACAAACAAAAAAACAATCTATTAAATGTTTGTAATGGGATCTGGAATATTTGCAGCATGATATTGTATATCTATATTTTTAAATCTACTGACATGCCTAGTCAAATATTATATAGAGGGCCTCTTCTATGGTGGCTCTTCTATTTTTGTGAGACTGTTTTCAGCTGTCGGGAATGTTCTCAGAAACTTAGCCAGAGTCATAAAATGCAAGAGAGGAGTGAGGAAGGAGGGACTGCAGTCTTCTGAAAAGGCAGCGTTGTTACGATCATCTCTGCTACTCGCTTGTCTGTTCATAGTTCTCTCCCATCCCTGTCATTTCTACTTCCGCCTTCCTTACTCTCATCCAACTTTGTTTCTTGCCACATTCCAAGCACATGGGTTAAACTAACTGGAAAAACATGATGAAGTGGTGAAATTTTTTTTTTTTTCTTTTCCCTTTTTAATCGTCTGATGATAAAACACCGCAGAAGAATGAGATGATCCTGGTGGAAACTGGCGCGATACTTGTCAGCTAGTGTGTTTTTAGCCATGTTAGCATGGATGATGGCGATTAGTGTCGTGCAACTTGATCCATAATGTTTCAGCAGACTAAAAGCTGCATGCATTAATGAACTGCGAGCATGATTCCACCAGATTTGCACTACCATGATTTGAACTAGTAGTTGGTTTGTCATGAATTCTTTTCAATGCACCAACATGAAAAATGATAGACTTAAAACCAACGCCAACTTGTTTTAAATTGAACCCCATCTGTCTTTGGACTATTGTAGGCAGTGTATAGTTACAGCATGATGCGCTGCAACACCCCAGGCTAAATTATTCTTCCACGTTTCCACTTCAAATGCCTGCACAACTTGCCACATGTTTATCATGCACCAATCAGCCACAACATTAAAGTCAGTTTCCCGATATCGTGTTGATTCTGCTTGTGCCACCAAAGCAACACAAAAGAGCTCAGGAGGAGCTCTGGGGAAGACCTGTGACATCTGGGAGTTGGCGGTGGTTCTTTTGTGTTCAGCGGGTTGCGGATTGGAGAAGTACTTTGAGCTTCTCTCCTAAGTTTGGTCTATTACAGTAATGTTTTGGTGCAATGATATCTGATAACGTGATGGTCAATGTCATTCACTTCACCCAGTAGTGGTTTCAATGCAGTGGCTGATTGCTGTATGAGGCATTAAATGAATCAGTCAGTTAACTGACTGGTGATTGAATTAAGCTTTATAAAGTGAGCAGGGCTGACCACTAGGAGTCCACAATCTGAAAAACTACACATTAGGGGCTTTAAGATGGAATATATCAAATTAAGATTAGAACTGATTGCCTTTTACTGAACACCTAGGAAACGACTGTCATTACATCTCAGGCAGTTTCTATAGCAGGAAGTACTACTACAGTTAAGAAAGGTAACTGGATTTATCTCACTTGTCGTGATGTTTAGGGGTACGGAGATGTAGAGCATGGTGTCACTAACACAGAAGGCAAAATTCAGTCAGTTCTAACTGGACGCTGAATATATATTCATAGGAGTATATTTCTGGCATAATTTGGATCCACTTGTCCCTCCAGGGAAAGATCAGTGTAGATCATTATGACAAAACATTTTTGTGGAGTTTCATAGTTTCCATAGTTTCCATTATTCACTGAATGTTTGAGTACAGGAATCATCCCAGTCATGAAACTTTTGCACACTGTGTAAAATTAAAAACAAAATGCAGAGTAGTGCAAAAACAATATCAAATGTTGAAACTGAGAAGCTTTTTAAAAAGTACTTTATGTCCATGAATACTTGTCGTAGTTTTGCCTCTGTACACTATCGCAGTGGGTTTTAAATCAAAGTTTTTTAACAAGAGTTTTGCATTTTTGGAATTTCTATGAAGTATAATTTACATAAACAAACCCTAGCCACGTCAGCTCCCGTACACTGTGTACTGATCAAAGAAGAAGAGGCGATGCAACCTAGTGGCAAACATGGCCCTTTATCAGCTTATTTAAAATTCATTGCTGGCATCAAACTTAAAAGGAGCTTGTAATTTTCCAAAAAGACCCAGATTTCTCATTTTTAACATTTCATGTATTATATTTTTTGCACACTTTGCAGCTGAGTGCAGATTGGCTGGGATAATTATTGGCACCTTCAAGATGGAGGCAATGGTTCTCAGCTGGAAAAGGTGGGGGACGTCCAGCTCCAGTTTGGCAATGAGTGTGCCTCTGTAACTCGGGGTCTTATTCATGAATGGAGATTAATAAGGTAGAGGTAGGATGAGGAGCTCAATCATTTGAGAGGGAGCACTGCTCCACATAGAAAGGAGGCAGTTGAGGTGTTTTGAGCAGTCAGGCTGATGTCTGTCATCATACTCCTTACACTCTAGCTCCATTCTGTAGCTCTGACTCTCACAATGTTCAATAGCTTATCTGACAAACAGAGAGCAGCCCAGTACCCAGTGCATCCACCTCTGGCTTCATTGTAAGTTACAGGGATGTTTAAATCCTGACACTTAGATGTTTTGTTTCCAGGTCAGATGTTCCACATTATGCTACCACAAGAACAAAAACCTGTTACTGTTTTTTGTATCTTTGTCTTAATATTGTTGTACATATCTCACAAATGTCTTAAAGAAGCATCTCTTTGTACTTTGAAATCTTTGCCAGGCCTGATTCTGTGTGCAAATGCTTGACTGTAACTGTCCATGATGGTGATGGAGAAAAATCTAAGTCCCACAGTGGCCAGTTTGATACTCTGTATCTGGTCATGCACTCAGACAATACATTGACGCCTGCCTTTGAACAAGCGTGGCTCTTTAAAGGAGTGTGGCTGGGCAATAGGCTAATGTGGGAAACAAGAGAGGGGATGTTTTAGGTGATGGCTCTTTACGCAACATCTGTAATATGACTTCTGCATATTTTACATTCCAGAGTTTGACACCAAGAAAATAAGAAATCTGTGCACATTTATAACATATTTTCAAGTGATTTTGTTTACAAGAGCTGTATCCTTGCATGAGCTGAGATTCTTTGCAAAAATGAATAAACATCTTTATTTACTGTTACTCTGCTTTTGAAATTGTATTTCACTTAAAAGTTTGCAGGGACCCACAACAACCCTGAGGCCTTTTCATGCTTGAGTTCTTTAAAACATTCAGGGAAATATTGAGTGGAAAATATTGACCGCTCACTGAGAGAGAGTCGGTGAGATTTTTCTGAGGAAATGCAGCTCCCAGTGAAATTATCCTCAGCTAACAGACTCTGTCTATCAAAGTATGTCTGCTCTCGAGTTTGTGTGTTTAAATATGCAAGTGTGCACCTGGTGGGTTTAAATAATATTGTACACACAAACACAGTGTCGCGTTTACACAGAGATCAAGCACACATCAGCATGGAGAGCTTTCAGACACGGGATAAAAATTTTAATTTCTAATGTTGCCTCAAGACATCGACTCTGACCCCGAATATTATATATTATATATAGGGCGACTGTGGTTCAGGGGGTTGGGACGCTCATCTTGTAACCGGAAGGTTGCCGGTTCGATCCCCAGCTCTGTCTGTCCTGGTCGTTGTGTCCTTGGGCAAGACACTTCACCTACCGCCTACTGGTGTTGGCCAGAGGGGCCGATGGCGCGATATGGCAGCCTCGCTTCTGTCAGTCTGCCCCAGGGCAGCTGTGGCTACAACTGTAGCTTGCCTCCACCAGTGTGTGAATGTGAGAGTGAATGAATAGTGGAATTGTAAAGCGCTTTGAGGTCTCGAAAAGCGCTATATAAATGCAATCCATTATTATTATTATTATTATTAATACTTCAGGAGCAACGCGCCTCAATATTCACATTTACAAAAGCCAAAAATCGGAACCCTCGACTTAATCTTGACCCATTTTCAGGTTTCAGAGCAGATTGAATCGGCTGACGTGAGAAAAATGATCTCCTTCAGCAGCTTTGCATGATTCACAGTTCAAAGTAATCCCTCTTTATCTCATACTGAGTCTCAGTGCAGTAGTTTTAACTTCTCCCCCTCTTTAAGACAATGTTCTTCTGATTGGCTATGAACATCCAGCACTGGAACAGGAGATATGTGACTATAATGAGTGAAAGGCATCTTTATTAAACTGCACATGTCACAGAGAGGAGTGGAAAAAACCCACCAGTGTTTAGAGATCCAATAACTTCCTCAGTATAAGGAATAATAATGCTGTTTTAATAAAACTATTACACTTAGGATGGCACTGATCAGCACGCCTCAAACATCCTGGGAGCTGAAGCATATGAAATATAAAGCAGACCATCTCCTGCTATTTTTGGTCTTCCTGTTGACCAAACACATCATGAATCGAGCTCGTACACCAAGGTGTTAATCATAATGTATGCTAAAGGCGACACGTGCCTCGATATTCAAACTTCAAATGTACAAACAATCAACCACTGGATGGATGGGTGTTCATATTCTGATCTACTACAACATTAACTGTTGGTTATGACAGAAACATGTCAGAAGCCACAGAGCGAGCGCTCAACGTTTCTCCGACCCGACGCGCCCAAGAAGACGATGTTTAATCAGCAATCGGTCAAATTATAATCAGGTTTTGATTTTCAGAAGCACCATTAAAATATTGACAAAGTCATTGGGTAACGAGGTTGATTGTTTCCACCAACCCTGTCTTAATGTGTGCTGAAACCAGCCGTGACGACTGTAATGTGGATCTGACTTGGAGGCCAAGACACAAACACCGACTTGGGGGTGACCTTTAACCCTGTCCTGCTCTCTCCTCCTGTCTCACTCGAACCGGAGGATAATTTCCTAAATTAATATCATGTTGACTTGAAAAGACTTGAAAGCAGCGACTGAGACCATAAACTCATCAGGAGAGCACTCACTGAACCGAGTCGCCCCCTGCTGGCCATTACAAAGGATGTCCATCTGTTACTATGCTCTGCTATATTCTCAGAAAAGGTTTGAGGAGCACGATGAAGAGTTCAAGGAAGCTTTCTGTTGACAGAAGGGTCTGACAATGAGAACTTTAGCACAATATCTGCGTTCTTCTTCCACAGACATGAATCAAAGTGCTTTGTGCCAGACTCTGAAGACCAGAGGTGGCAGGAGTGCTCTACTGTCTCTGACAGAGCGACCTGCGGTCCTGTTCGGGTGGTAAATCGATGCAGCTGTACAGAAAATGACGTGAGGTTAATGTTGTGTGTGAGTTTAGGACATAAGGTGGGTTGTACCTCGCTCATTTTCCACCTTTGACTGTAAGTTGCTGAACCAAAGTGATGGATGACTGTCATTATCTTTATTATCATCCTCTCAGCTCACTCTGCCCTTCTCCTCCCCCTCCTTCCTCCTCTCACCGAGTTATTCTTCTATGACCTTTAGGTTGATGCAGGAGTGTCCTTCAATGACTGAAACCCTCTGTTCAACACACACACACACACACGCACACAGAGGTTTGCGCTCTCAGTCAGATCATGTTTCACAAACCTGTGGACAGACTCCAGGGGCACAGATTGGTTACTGGGCTTTGACCGACCCCGATAAACTTCATAATGCTTTATTATCTCTGCAGAAAAATTAACTGCCAACAGCCCTGATGGATGACCAAATGTTTGTGTCACGTTTTAAAGTGGAAATTTCAAAACTCATCTGACAAAAGCCCCCAGGACACATTCAGCCTCAGAGGTCTGCTTATTGAATCAGATCAAGCATCATGAGGGGCCCCACGGGCAGAGAGTCATTATCTGGGTCCCAGTAAACCCAATAAAAGGTCCTTAAGTCCTTCAACTAAGCAATTTTATCAGATGACAGCCCCGATGAAGGGCGTTTATGTGGACCACAGCTTCTTCCTGAGAACCAAATTCCCACTTGGCCACACGGGCTTATTTACTCAAAACCACAGACGGTATAAAAGATGGACGTAACTGTGATGTCACGAAGCCTGAAAGTGCAGCGAGCACGGGCTGGATGATCCTTATTTCTAATGTTTTACTCAGTGTGACGCAAAGTGTTGGACTTCTAAAGGAGCAGAAATCTTTTTGCTATCGCCCCCTGGTGCCCATTAAGAATAATGCAGGATTTTCATCTTTCATGCTTTATACTTGGAGATGGCTGGCTGTGTTTTTGTGTCCTTATTAGAGATGGCACCATACCACTTTTTTATGTCTGATACTGATACCAACATCATAAATTTGGATATCTGCCGATACCGATGTGAATCCGATATAGTCTATTTTATAATCACTAAAACTGTTTTGAATGTCTTGCTGTATTTTGTACGAGTTAATACTAAAATTTTAAAAAACAAAACACTAAAGCTATTCTGTTAAACTTGTATGCAAAAAACACACTGCACCCAAAATATTTTGCAGTTCAGCAATAC
>VUQG01029855.1:0-24592 GCA_015106755.1 Etia nguti | reverse complement strand
TTATAGAGGGTGTGTGTGTGTGTGTGTGTGTGTGTGTGTGTGTGTGTGTGTGTGTGTGTGTGTGTGTTTGAGGGGGTGGTGCGGGGGATTCTTTCAACCTTCTTTTGTGCTTCCCTTGTTCTTTTTGGGAGGCTCAATCCCATCCACTTAAAAAACAAATCACTTGGTATTTGCTTAAGGTGGAGGGGGCTGATAAAACAAAGCAAACCCAGTTTGGCCTCTCTGTGTGCCCCTGCGAACACTTGGCTCCATGATCTGCATAGTGATTGGCCCGTAAGACGGTGGGAGTCTAATTCAGGTTGTTCATGTTTTTAAGGTGTGTCCTTTTTAATTCTTAGAGTGGCTGCCTGGTCTGCAGGACCGGTAATCCAATAGGTTGCCCTGTTTAAAGGACTGAATTAACCCCCGTCTTACCCCCAGTCTTCTTCTGTCTGCCTCGGTCTGTCTTATTCCCCCAAGCAGTGGTGGGAAGGGAGGGAGGAAGACACAGAGAGGGACAGACACACCATTTCAAACAAAGTTATTGCGTTGCAGAAGGGTTTGAGCACAAGTGTGAATGTGTGTATGTGTTCCAGTGCCGCTATCCTTGTGTGAGCCAGTCTGAGCTCGAAACCTTGGAAGCAAGGATGTCTCTGGCAAGTGAAAATGGTTTCATACAAAGTGAATTTTCAGCTCTCCACTTCAATACAGGGACGTTTTGTGATGAAGTACTGAAAATTTAAAAGTTACGTTTTAAAAAAGAGTGTTCCGTGAATTATGAATTGATACAATTAGATATTATAAAATGTTTTTTTTTACACTCAGGTGCACCCTGTGATGTTTCTTGTTTTTTTTACCCATGTGCATTGTGGAGCATTCATGTAATGCCTGAAACTCATCGACTGGAAGCAACTGAGCTACAGTGTCAAAACATGGCCAAGAGGAGCACCAATCCACTGATTAATAGATGGCCCGCTCTACCTTCTGAATTTTTTAAATGTCATTTTTCAATGATGTGAACATCATATGAAATCCAATTCTCCTCCACCGTAAAGGGTTTGAGGCACAAATCTTACAGATGGATGTTTCAAAACATAAACCCAGTAAACCAGAGGATGTCTGCCACCAGGAGAAGTGAGAAAATATGTCTTTCTAATTTTGGTGAGTTGCTCTTTCAGAGGGCAACTCCACAGAATTTACTTATCAGAGCCTGTTTACAGGTCTTAAGAAGTAGTGCTGCGTATGCAAAGAGAAACTGATGGTGACTGAGTCTGAAGGCTACAAAAAAAAAACCTTGCAGGGCAGTGCCGGAAACTAGTCAACTTTCCAGATTTTCATAGCCCGCTCTTACTTTTTGCTCAAGATTAGTGGCTCAGCAGACTCAAATGTTTGACTGCACTGTCACTGGTCATTTTGTTTTGTGAGTAATATAGGTACCAAGATTTGACAAAGAATACAGAAAACATTAACTCTAGTTTTACAATGAAGTTTTATGTAAGAGGTCGTTATTAACTCAACAAAGTTGCGTATAGTCCTTAGTATGTGTCTAGCATGGTTTTAGGTGAAGCCAAGTTCTTAGTTTGATGCTAAAAATTGTTATGAATGAGGCTTAATAGTTCTGGGTGAGGGAACAATCAACAGACAGGCTGTCATATATTTAAAAATAAGATGACAAGATGTTTTTGTGCACCACTCCAACACTAAAATGCACTCATAGAAATACATACAGGGACACAAAGATTTTTTTTTTTTTGCTTTTCGGAAATGAAAGCAGAGGCAAAATAAAATACTCTATACGCTCCCATAAATGCCTGAGGCGATGGAAGATTTATTTGTAAGACGCAGTGCCAAACCCCCTGGAGCTTTCATCGTATTAAAATTGTTGTATTCACCAATCCCACAGACACACACACACACACACACACACACAAGGACACACTCCGTTTTGCATTCCATAAAAGAATCAGATTTTTCCCTGATTTTCCCAGGGCTTTCTTTCTTTCTCCTTTACTTTGTGGGCAGTTGCAGCTCAGGAGGTAGAGCAGGTCATCCACTCTTCGGAAGAGTAGTGGTGAGATCCCCAGCAAAGTCTGCGATGGTATCCCAATGATGATGAAAACTGATGAACATAGATTAGGGATGAAATGAATCTGTTTGCATGTCATTAAAGTGAGCGTAAATAGGTGATTATGGTTTATACTGTAAACCTGTTTGAGTTACCAAAAAAGTGCAATATATAAAAACAGTTCATTTAATAGGTTTTACCACAATTGTAATCATCCTCATTTCCTCTTACTACCCTTCCTGATGTCGTCATCATTTTTTTTTTTTTTTTCGTCGTCTGTTCCCAGTAGTCATATCTAAAGTGTCCGCTGGGGATAGAGCGCTTTCATTAAAGTCATTATGCAATCGCCCATGCTCCCCCTTTCCCGAATCATTTTATCTTTCCTTTCTAGTGCTCTCTCCCTCCTTCCTTCTCTCTATACTCTTCCTCACTACTGTCTCTCACATGCTGTAAGAAAAATACAGCAGATTAATATATTTTGTTCCTTCTCTGTTATTGCCATGGTGTATCTGGTTGATCTTAGTAGCTTGCTTCAGTTTCTCATCTCTATTCCATCACGCTCATCTATCGTTCACCCTCTGTCTACCTTCACTTTTTATTTCTCTGATGCTTCTGTCTCTCTCTCTTTTGCTCCTCACATTATAATCTCTCTATTTTCTCCGTTATCAACCTTTTCCTGCTGACAGACGGCTTGCCTTCATAACATGGGATGTTACATGTAAATCCTTTAATATTCTCCACAGATTAATCCGCAACGCAGCATTCCCACCTCTGTTTTCTATCTGTTATCCATACCTCCTTTGATCTCACTATGAATTCCCTCTTTCTCGGGCTGTCTTTCTTCTCTTTTTTACCCCCTGTACCTGTTACTTTTTTGGGGGGGGGGGACTCAGAGAAGTGCAGTCATGTTCTGCTTCACTCTGTTCCTCATCTGTGCATCCTCCTCCCTTTCAACTAACTTTGTTTCTTGTCCCCTTCTTCCCTCCCCTGGTTTCTTTTCCTGTTTAAATTCCTCAATATCCACTCTGTCATTCTTTTAGTTTCTTCAGGCTTCTCTACGCTTTCCCTTCATCTTCCTGTTAACCACCCACTCTCCCAAAAATCCATAAAAAGGCCTCTGAGTATATCGGAACTGTTTTTTGCTTCTTTTTTCTATTTTCTCATTCTTGCCTGACTTCTACCCTAACCCCTTCCCCATTATAACTGTATGTTTACTGTGTGTATATATATATAAAATATATCATCGTGCCCTAGGGCTTGTCCCAAATCTAAATGGGGCCTGTGGGGAGCACACCTCCTAGCAGTCTAATATATTCAGGGCCCAACATGAATATTTCAAACAGTGCCTTGTTTCTGTTTATTTAATGACAGAGCTAATTCAAATGCCTTCAGTGATTAAAAATTCATTTTATTTGTTAGATGCTTGCCTTTTATTTATTCCTGCCACTGCGTACATAAACAGCCGGAATGAGTGTGTGTGTGTGTGTGTGTGTGTGTGTGTGTATATATGTATATATATACTTATGTATATAAAATCTTAATTTTTATGGACTAGTTTAATATATGTGTGTGTGTGAGTTTGTGATATGTATCATTACAGAATAAACCGACTGTGTTAAGACCCTTGTTGCCTGTTCTATGTCTTGAACCCACTGTCCCACTAATTTTAGTCCTTCATTATTTTTCATTCATTCTGAAGATCTTTCTTAAATTCTTATTCTTTATATGTAAATGTTTGTAAAAGTTTGGTTTCTGGGTTTCCACATGATTTTATGTCATAGCTGTAATGGACTGTGTGCAGCAGGCAGGACTGGATCCAAACGCAGACTCTTAGACAGGACTTTAACACAAAAACTCAGCTTTATTGCTGGAACAAGTTGATGCAGGAACTAAACAACGAACAGCACACAGCTGGTATGAGGGAGAACGTGACAATGATGAGGGAACAGAAAACACATGGGGAACACAGCTGAGACGAATTAGACACAACGAGACCAGGGAAGCAAAACTAAACACACTGAACAATTAACACAAGACTTTCACAATAAAACAAGAAAGCAAAGCAATGCAAGACTGACACATGAGCTTGGCAGAGGAGTGGAGGAAAGGCAGACGAGAGAGGGAGTAAGGGAGAAAGAGAGAGAGAGGGGACAAGAGAGACATGACGGGCTGGGGAAACATGGATAAACATGATAGGCTGGGGGAATATAGAATGACACACAGGGAAGGGAACATGGGCACAGAAGAGGGAAAAGAGACTTGAGGACTCACACAAACATATATAAACACAGACACACAAAGAGAAGAAACAGAGGGCAAAGACACAAGAGGGAGCCTAAACGTGCAAGAAGCAAAGACAAAATAAACTCAGGGTTACAAGAGGAACCTTAAATAATAAACCATAATACAAAATAACACCAAAACACAGGAACTCAAAAACACTGGATCAAAATGACCCAGAACCATGACAACAGCAGCATGTGTTTTGTAAAAATATCATGGAGTAGCTGAAACCAGTCAGAATCACTGTGGTTTACTGGACAGAGCTCTTTAACATACAGCAAAAAGAAGAGTGCAGTGTGGGTTTTCTGCTCTGATTCGTGTGTACAATAAACATCAATAGATCACATTTTATACTACAGCTACCTTTTCACATCCCAACTATTACATAGCCGGCTCATATACATACACACACTGTAATATTTGAGTAATATCAAAAGCAAACCTTTAGTTTATTATTAAAAAACACTAAAAGGAATAAAAAAACATGACGTGTCAAAATAATATTTCTTTCTCCTCAAGTCATTTTTATTTTTCTGAGAATCAAGAAAATAAAATAAATAAAATGTTATATCTCCCAGAGGAGCCCTGAAGTTCAAGCAAAGCACTAACAATGCCAACGCTGCGGCTTTGACTCCTGCGAGAATATCTGCAGTCATGTTGGTGGAAAGCTGGCAAGCAGTGCTCAGAGATATTTACCTCTGAAACCGCAGCATTATCCTGACCAGAAGCCAAGAAAAAATAAACACAGTTGTACTCAGAGATCTATTTTAGAACTTAAGAGCAGCAAGCTTTTCCACAGAAACAGAGTTCAAACTTTCCAAGATATGTCTGAACATATGACATCACAGTGCATTCAACGTGACACGAAAAATGTGCTCTTTAACATGTTCAACCTGTTAAAGTCCCTGATTTTTCCCTTTTAGGTGTAGAGAAATGGCCCAGTGGCACTTTACTGTAGGGTGAAGAAAACAGCATGATGGTACAGGACATGGCTAATGCCTGGAGGTGGTCTGCACTTTGAAGGCATCCACGTTAAAGTTAAATACACGCTAAGGGCTTCGTGTTTGGCATCACTAGTGAAAGCTTTACAGCCTGATCTTATATACTTTTTGCAGTCATGTACTCTCACTTTTTCTCATTATTGACATTATTGACTGACAATCTGTTATTCTACAAAAATGCTTTAAATAAGTTACAGACAGTTTCCTCTAAGAAATACAGAAAACAGTCAGAGGGAAGAACCAAGAAAACACTTTATGTTCAAAGAGAAACGGCTTCCCAAATTATTATATAATTATTATATAATTAAGAAAGAAAAGACTTCAAATATTCCAAAGTTTGTTTCCTGAGACCCGAATCCAAAGAAAATGTTTGATTCTATAATCGATTTAAATCTATAAATTTTAGATATAAATAAATTATCTATAAATTAAGTTAATCCACCTTTACAAACTAACAAGACTAATCTCCATCTGTCCTTGAAATCAGGTCAGTTTAGTGTATAACATCAAAGATTAAAAACTTCACTGAAATAAACTAAGCCCAGTTTTTAATTTTTGATGAGGAAAAATTGTGAGTTCATATTAATTATGTTGTGGTCATAAAGTGTTTAATGTGCATCAGCACTCTTAAAGCATTTTTTAGCTGCAAATAACTTCGACTAAGAATAAATTTACAACTCTTTAAGGTCAAATAAGAATATCATAACCCACAGTAATAATAACCGTTAAAATAAAACACTGAGTCACAATAACCCATGGTTGTTGTTAATGCTTTGCAATGCGTAGCATGTAATTATGAGATGTGGCGCTAGATGGCAGCACTCTGCAGACAATCTCCATCCATACTGTGAAGTTAAAGCAGGTATTCTTCACGATGCTTACATAAGGGCCATATGTAACCTCAAAGGTTCACACCACCTGTGTGTGTGTTTAACACTGCTGACCTTAAAACTTTAATTACATATATTAATATAAATATATGTTTGTTTGTTTTTTTTACACTTCTTCCTACATGACCTCTGTGGCTCCAGCTTTTAAAACCTTCCTTTTTGTTCATTCTTGTTTCATTTTAAACAACCTTTGCTTCAAACAAGTTTGGGAATGTAATTTGACTTTGTTCAGAGATACAAGATACAAATAGCAACACTGCAGAGTTTGTAGATGCAGATCATAGGTTAGTTATTTTCTCATTTATTGCTCTAACCTGCAGGTTTATTTAAAATCTGAGAATTTTTTGTCCCCCCCAAAGTTTGATTCTGTTCATCAAAACCTCTTCCCAGAACAGTTCACAGCCCAGCAGCAGCCCTCCGTATCTGATGTGTGTGTTTGCATTGTCGGCTCTGCACCTTTAGCATGAAGAGGAAGAGTGTTTAATTGGGAAATGCACAACAGGTATGCCAGTCACCTGACCTGTCACTCTGTCCCACCTGTCCTCTTGCAGCTGAGCCCAGACCCACACCCCACTCCCACAGAAATCCAGTTTTTTTGTAGTTGCTATTTTTTAATCTTTTTTTTAATGAACCATTATCTTTGTGGAGTTTGCACGTTCTCCCTGTGCCTGCGTGGGTTCTCTCCAGGTACTCTGTTAGGTTAATTGTCATTTCTAAATGAACTTAACTATGAATTCTTGTCTGTTTCTATGTGTCAGTCCTGTGATGGATAAGGCGTACCTCACCTCTCGCCTAGAGGTGCCTGCCACTGACAACGTGTTCAGAATGTTTAAGAAGATTTTAAAAAGGTTATCACCAAACATCTTTTGAACATTTCCAGAATATGTTATCTTATGTTTGGGGACAAAATAAAAACTTGCTGCTGAAAACTTTCTCAAAACTATTTTGAAACTAAAAAAAAAAATCTAGCTGTGAAGGAAGAGCTAGCTAAAATGTAGCTGGAGATCAGGATTAAGGCATGGTTTTCTTTAACAATGACATTGTGGGATATGGCTTGGCGGAGGTCTGCGCTCTCTGAGGCTCTTCTAGGTTTGTGTTGTTCTTAGTGGATTGGTTTTTCACTAGTAAACTTAAATTAGCCCATCCATCAAAATAAAATCCAACAAAATGAGGCTACAGCACTTCTGTCTGAGATATTAAACTTTCTCTCTCCTCCTCTTTATGAGCTTCTCCATTGTTTTCACAGCAGAGCAGGGAAAAAAAAGAGACCGATCCACATGAAGTCACGGAGTCAGATCCACCCATGTGTGTTATTACTTCTGCCTGTTGTGTACAGTGAAGCAGCCCAGCCAACGGCCCGCCGTCTCTGATCTCCGTTACGCCGGTCCTGGAGGCCCGTAACCGCATCCTCGCCCCTCTGACGTCAAACCCCGGCCGGTTGGTCCACCGTGACCGAGCGCAGAGGGGACCGCAGACAAAACAGAGGCGAGAGAAGTCCCAGACCTCGATGTCTTTCACCATCTGTCCTCCTCCACCTCTGAGTCTGGACACAGGTCTCCCAGGGGAGCACAGCCGCCGATGCATTGAGCTCAAGGCGGGCTTGGCAGCCATCTTGTTTTTGCAGCCTCCCCATCTACTGGAGTTCAAACCACATGACCTCAGCTTATAGCTCGACTCAAAACGATAAAACCAGGACCAAAAATGGGCACCGTGGGGTTATAGCTGACGACAGCTTAGGCGACATCCCAACCAAAAGACTGGCCCCCGAGAACTTTGCTCACCTCGTGTGAAAACTTCACCTGCATTTTGGTGATGATGAGCAACAGGATGACAAAGATAACACAGTCCTCTTGGTGCCACCTGTGGACTGGTCCATTTCCCATATTTGAGCTTTTCCATGCACAAGAGAACAAGTATCATCCCACCACTGTTCATTACAATCCACCTACTCTTAACTTATCACTGCAGCACTGGCGGGTCATAAATCAGTCACAGGATTCAGTCTCTAGTAAACACTGTGCATGTTTTTCCAGGTGTGAAAAAAAAAGGTTTTGTGTAATAAATTAAACCTACAACAACTTTTCTCAATCAAACAGTCATTAGATACTTAGATTATTATTGGTATTTCGGAACACATCGATCAGAATTCTGGAATTACATCTAGTCTAACTGAGCTTTTAAGACAACAAACCATAATCACCAAATCACACACCTCCTTACCTTTAATCACTTTTTATACATCCGCACTCATACACGCTTATGAATGCATAGAAACACTTCAACGTGCAGACCGAAGGAGCTGGATATTAAACCAGTGATTAATAGATGAGCTGCTCTGCCTCAGTTTGCCTTTGTAGATTTCACATTGTTGAAAATGCAGCAGCAAGACTTCTTACAAGAACCAAGAAAAACCAACATATTACTCAGATTTTAATAACACAGCTCTAACTTCCCATTTCTTTTAGATTCTTCTGAATGCTTTAAAGACCTTCCTTCTTTTAAATCACTTTTATAGACTTATCTATATCTGTTAGCTTTCTTAAAAGTGTGAGTTTTAATTTTTTTGGTTTATTTTATTAACATTCCCAGACATCCTCCATCAAACCAATGGCTTACATTATAATTTATCATTAGAGTTTGTAGTTTTGGTTTTGGTGCACTCTTATGTATATGATTTGTATTCTTTGTGCTTTCATAGAGCACTTGTAAAACTAGTTTTGATAAGTGTTATACAAATAAACTGCAGTTACTATTCTAGAAACAGAAGCAAGTAGAATGAGGAGAGAAAATAACAGTCCGTAGAGACACAAACTTAAATCTTCCAACAAATGATTCACATCACAGCAACAAACTGTGGCGTGCGAGCGTCACCTATTTACAACAATGAATTTATTTAAAAGTTTAAAATAAATCATTCAGTGTGTAAAGTTTCCACTACAGTCGTTAAATAATATATTTTGACACGGTCATTGTTATGAAGGTTAGATGTATGAAATGACAGAAGCACAAAGAAAATTTATGTTAATAAAAAATAAAAACAATATAACAAACTACAGAGAATAAAGCACAGATCTCACTTAATTTTATTTATGTATTTTAAGTCAAATGTTTTCTAATGTTGGCTCATAAGTTTTCCAGATTTTGAAGTTTTAGAAAGTTCTATCTTTATGTTTAAACAAAGCTCCTTTTTGAGTGTTTTGGTGTCTAATTAGTGGGAATGTAGCAGATTTTTAATGTTCACACTCAACATAAGTCTGCCTCTTCCAGGACAAGGATAAAAGAATAAAATCTAATCCTTTAGACTTCTACAGGAGAGCTTCTCTCATGAATTCAGACTCATGACACATGGCTGCAAATGTCAGAAAATCCTCGGTGGGACTATTTCTTTGCGTGGTTGGACATTCTCCATGAGTGATGGCGTGATGATCTTGGCTATTTTCACATGCCTGCCCCTCGTCTGACACACCAAAGCGTCCCCGAGCTGCTGTAACTCATCTCAGAGGAGATTTATGAGACTGTGCTGTCGGGCCTACGCTCTGCTTTGGAAGCTGAAATTGTTTATGAAGAGTTAGGAAAAGATGCTTTTCTGATCGAAGCTTTCAGTTTTAACCCCGTTTTCCTTTCTGCACAGCAGATGTCTTTGTTCAGCTGTAGCTTGAAGGCTTACACGCCGTCTTCTTCCTGGTTCACAAATTTAACAAGTCGGACATGAGTGACCTGTGGAAACAGAGTAACTGGCCTCTGTGGACCCAGTTTCAGCTCCGGCAGGGTGGGTGGTCCGTCCGCATTTCTCCATTACACATCTCTCTACAACGCCTGCAGAAAGATATCTGCAGAGGAGTCCGGCACAAAGGGGAAAGTGAGAGTTAGTGTGAGGGCAGTTTTATGTGGGTTTTGTGGTGTCACCTACATCTTTTACATTTTAATAATCGTGTTGAATGACTGTATATGTTAAAGCCACAAAGTCAGCTTTGCGAGGAGGGCGGGGTGGATGGATGGGTCTTCAAAAGTGCCGAACTTTAACGCAGAAGAATAATTCTGATGTGGCAGTTTTTGTTTCAAGTTTTTTTTTAAACTAGCATAGCAACAGCTCAGGTTAAGCTCAGAATACAGCAAGTTCTGGTGTGAGGCTGCTGTTGCTATGCCTGCAGGTTTAACGTTATTATCCCCGCCAAGGAGGTTATGGCTTTGGTAGTGTTTGCCTACATACCACTCTGTATAAGCATGATAGCTCGAAAAGTTTTGAATGTATTCTGATAAAACTTTGTAGGGGTGTAGAGTGGGGTTGTGTTAACAATCCATTTAAATTTGGCTGACATCCACCTAGGTCTTCAAGGTCAACTTAATAATTTGTTGGTCATAAATTGACAAAAAGGCTTATAACTAACTGTGGTGTGCATTATTAACATATAGAAAAGATTTAAAATATGTCACATTTGACCTCTGACCTCTCCTTTGAGGTAAAGATTGATCTGAAGGTCAAACTGATAATAAAGCTATATATAGAGCTATTTTTTTTAAACAAAATAAACTTGTGTTAAAAGACTTCTTTTCACTTCATATTTATTACTAAATATTTGAATAAACGTACTAAACAATGAAATGGATGCTACAAATGCACTAAATCCTCATAAATAAAAAACAGTAAAAATAGTTATACTCAAAACTAAGTACTGTATACAAAAATGGGTTTCAACTAAAAAATTCTTAAACTATGTTTGAAAAGAACAAAGAAAACAAACTGAATATAATACAACACTATTCCCTTAATTAAACACAATTAGAGCATTTATCCACTGCTCTTGCTCAAATTTAAGGCACAGGTTGTCTGAACAGCAGCTTAATTCCACCAAAGTTACAATTTATGCTCACTGGCCACTTTCTTCAGTATCCAGTCAGTCATGACAGCAACTCAGAGTCTTCTTTACCGTGTCTGCCTGAAGTTCAAACTGAGCATCAGAAATATGGAAGAAATATGTTTTCAGTGACTTTCAATGTGGCATTGTTGTCAGTGCCAGATGAGCTGGTCTCAGTATTCCAGAAACTGCTGATGTACTCTGACTTTCACACACAACTCTCTACAGAGAATTAAAAAGCGAGTGACAGTCCTCTGCTAGCTCTTATATTATGTCGATTAGTCTTCCAAGTCTAGATGTTTTCATTCTAATGATAAAATCTGTATTTTTAAGTTCCATTTTCATGGCCTTGTTGAAATCAAGCACTTTGATGTTTCTACCTGGTACAATTTAAGGTTTTTAAATAATCAAATCAGTACATTTTTTGTACAGCATCAGCGAAGCCATGCCTCCATGTGTGTAGGAGCTGCTTTGGTCTTGCTTCTACAGTTTGGGTTCATTAATGAGACAACTTACTGGTTGTTGTACTGGAAACATTCAGTCACAATGATACTGGTACAACCTTAATCCAGGACTAGTGGAAGATATTGGGGCCAGGTTGTAAATCCAATATTTAACTTGCGCATTCAGGTGTTTCGACCAAAAGCAACCAAGACTTTATATTAAATTCATCTGGAATACAAGATTATCACAAAAACCCTCGGCTGTGCCGCACCTTCATTTCTGTTTTGTTTTGAGATACCAGCTACAGTTTTTATTCCCAGTTGCAGTGCATACACTTGGAGTCATTACATCCACCCACAGGTCCAGTGTTTGGTTACTGTCCTGCTGATTTATGAGATAAATGGCGCCGTGTTTCCGGGCTTCACTCGCCTTTGTAAAACCAGCTACGTGCGACGTCAGATCAGAGCGTCAGCGACCTCATCTGCTGTTGATCAGTAATCTCCTTTAATGTTGGACCACAGGTTTTACTGCAGACCTCCACCCTGCAGAGCCTCAAGGAGTCAGGTTCAACAGGACGCTGCCTGTAAGCAGATAGAGAGCATATATGAAGATATAAAAGTGCAGAAGGGTTAACAAGGCACGGCTATAATGGCTAAACCTCACTGCAAGAGAAACAAAAGCAAAGACTTGAAATATGTGGTACACAAATTGTTTGTCATCATGAAATCTGACTTGTATCATTCGCTTGAGTCATATCAGTGGGAACATTTATGAGAGCATTTAGAATTATACTGAGATTAAATGTGAATTAAATGATGGTGTTTGACCTTTACAACAACAAAATGTGTAAATGTTTTGTGTTTTACAGGAAGAATCCTATCATGTATTATAGTTGTTTGTATAATGGTTATGTATGTTGATAAGTCAGCCATAATTTTGAGGAGTAAATTATTAATAGAAAGACTTTAAAATAAGTTATTTTGTCTGTAGGCTCTGTTTTGTCATGAGTGCCAAACCCTATGAAGTCATGAATACGCCTTTCCACCTGTTAAGAGTTGATTAAAGTCCGTTTTCTGTCAGCAGACATGATGGAAACGTTAGTGGAGAACAAAAAGCTGCTGTGAGTCCCACACACATCAGCATTTCACTTTTACTTCTGCAGCTAATAAATCAGTCAACCTTTATTTATACAACACCTGTCAAACTGATCAAATGCAATTCAAAAAGTAAATTAAGAAATTACGCATGAACACACACACTTAAATGAGAAAATTAAGAGCTGCAAAAATAAAAGATGTGAAAGCAATAAAAATAGCAAACAATAAATATTACATGAAAAACTGAATAATGAAAATGTCAAGTGCTGATAAAACAAAACAGAATAAAGACAAGAAATAAGAAAGGTATACTAAAAACATGTCGGTGTATGCTGGTTAGAAAAAATCAAAAAAATTATTAAATGAATACAAATTGATTGAAATTATTGCACAAAATAAATAGTAATAAACAAATATATATATCCAAAAGAAAGTTAAGAAAAAAAATATAATTAAGAGTTAAAAATTAATCATCCATAACTGAAAAAGAGAATAAAGAAGATAAAAAAGAAATTACTGAAGTGTTTTTTAACTATAAAACAAGCAAACAATAAGATTAATTCAAAACTGTCTGTAAACATTGCATAAATAAATGATAGCATAACATTACACTTATAAAAAGTACATTAAATTAAATAAAAATAAATAACAAGTTTTATAGAAATCAACAAAGTAGAATTAAATTATAAACAAAACAGATATATCATTGTTAATATATTTACAGACCAGTTACTTTTTTCTTAACATTAACCACTAACAAAAAAAATGTATGTAATTTTTTCTAACCTAAACATCTGAACAATTAATTGGGCAGGGAGTGAGAAATATAAACAAGGTAGAAAAAGGTAGAAAAATGTAAGATTATTGTCCTTCACTTTTTAAATTTTATAATAAATAAACAGTTGAAATACAAGGTAAATACTGAAAACAGTAAAATAAATAAAAAAATAAAATAAAAGTCAGACTGAAGAGTCAGGTGTTTACATTTAAACATATTAGCTCCTCTCGACATGTTCTTCTGACCCCCTCTATAGAAAGCTGGTTTGAGCAGTTTGAGCAGATCTGAGGGAGCTGAGTGAGAGCTAGTCTGAAGCAATACAGCAGCTTTTAAAACCAATCCAGAATCTAACAGGTAGCACCTTTAAAGGCCCACTGTAGGCGCAATTTGTGCTCCTCTATTGATGTAAGTCAGCACCCATGCAGCATAATTTGGGATGAATTGCGGCTGATTTATTGCACTCTTCAGTAACCCAGAGAGCAGGGCGGGACAGGAGTCTGGCCTCCTGTTATAAAGCGTGTTTCAGTCGCTCTGATGCGTGCTATTATAACCTGCAGCAAAGCCACTGCACCGCTTTAGTGCAGGTGAGGAATTTTTACTGTTTTTCCAGACTTTAGATCAAGGTGACAAAATTGGACGCAGGATGCATTTTTGATGTCATTACCTGAGACGGAGATTTGCTTTAATCTCACATATATTACAGATTTTCATATATTTTAATTATTTAATTAATTATTTCTTTTTATATTTTTAAGTTATGAACAGCAGTTATTTTACTTGTGGTGCTCTACACATATGTAACATATCTGCACTGAATCTGGATGAGAACGTGTTTCTTTGTCTTTCAGTGTGATTCTAGCTTTCAGCAACAGATTCACTGGTCCCATGTTAAAATGTCAACTTTAAAGCTGAAACAGAAGCTTAAAAAGCTTCGTTAGGGAGCTGCTTTCTGTTTTGGTGAGTAAAATTCTACGATTTTATTAGTCTGTTGGACAATGGAGTCCAGAAATCAGTGGGTGAAATCATGGAAACACTTAATAGAAAATCTAATTTTTTTAATTAAATGCCATAACCCTGAATGTCAGTTGTGCAAGTAGTCAGAAGCAATTCATGGCACAGGAAAAGTTTTTGTTATGAGTCCACAAAGAGATTTCTTGTGTTAAGTGGCTACATAGTCACATGGATACACAGAAAGGAGCCCATTGAGGTGTTTTGGGTACGTTCATCTGGGAGGAGACACCGGGGTAGACCCCAGGACATGCTGAAGAGCTTCGTTGTTTCTTGGAAATGAGCTGACCTCCTCTCAGAAGAGTTGGAAGAGGAGGAAGTGGCTGGGAGAGGGAGGCCTGGGCATCTGCTTAGACCAGGGTTCTCCAACTCCACGCCTCAAGGGCCGGTGTCCTGCAGTTTTTAGATGTCTCCTTGATCCAACACAGCTGATTTAAATGGCTAAATTACCTCCTAAACATGTCTTGAAGTTCTCCAGAGGCCTGGTAATAAACTAATCATTTGATTCAGGTGTGTTGACCCAGGGTGACATCGAAAACCTGCAGGACACCGGCCCTTGAGGTCTGGAGTTGGACACCCCTGGCTTAGACTGCTGCTCCAACACCCACACCCAGATAAGCGTCAGAAAATGGATAAATGAATGAATGGATCACCACATGTCAACGACACATCAGGGATAGTTTCTGGGTTCGATTCTTGTCCAAGTGGACTTTGGCATGCAGACTTTAGGAGTGGTGTCTCTGAAACCAACAACTGCAACATTTAAACCTGTTTATTCGGAATGATGCTGATAGATACAGATGATGTATCAGCTCCTCTTTTTAAAGTACGCACAGGTCATCAAGTATGAAGAAGAAAAGGTTTTGTGTTTTGTACAAAGAGACAAGTGGTGGAGGAAATGATCAAATGTTTTCCAGTATCACAGATGTTTCAGCACCGTCAGCCACTCATTGACGACACCGATGCTGCATTCGTTTCTAAGCATAAGTCTTTTTCTCAGGTTAGGGGCACAAAACAAATGCCTCTGAAAACAAACGGCTGATGTTAAATAGGAGCCGAGGGACTCTCCACATTAGAAACTCATAAAGAAACTCTCTGACATCTGTTTCATTCCCCACAGTGACTCCTAGAAGGTCACTGGGGGGTCATGAGCACCAGTAGGGGTCACACATAAGGGAAACCCCACCAAAGGTATAGACCACCTATCAGAAGGCTGCAGGTTGATGAGAAAACCAGGTTTAAGTGTTAATCTAAATGGTTTCTATGTGTTTGTTTTTTTTTAATTTTCAGAGATTGGTTTGTCATTGAGTACAGGCAGAAGTCAATTTCTTAGATTTGTCATTCTATAGGTTTGTAGCTCCCAGTCTGATGAAACATCAAGGACGATGTTCCAGAACAAAGAACTGCCAAAACCCACGGGACCTTCAGGATCCGATCCCTGGTCCCTGCACGACGGATTAGAGCTATTTTGGGGCAGCATGGTGCCTAAAAGAACATCTGGCAGGTGTTGTGGTTCATCAGTACATGTCTCATAAATGTAACAAAACATTTTCTAAAAGCTTTACTAATATTTTAAACAGGTGTTCCTATCATCATCTACGCTGCCCAAACTCACTCTCAAATATCTCCACAAAATTAATTTAACACATTTTAAGCTAAAAGACTGAAAATAAAAATGCAAATAAATGAATCAATAAAAATCAGGCTCGCTTTATATTCCTACTGTACCTGTGCAATAACAGTAACTTTGTAGCATCACTGCCTAAAATCTGTTTCTCTCATCATTCAGGTAATTACTTTGTATTGTGGATAAAATGTGTCTCTTTGTTCCTACCTACCTGCAGAAAGGTCAGTCTGAGTCTCTGTCACCGTTAATCTGTCTTTTTCATAGTCGATATTTTGAGACGTCCAAACAGAAAACACACAGATGTGATTAATATCATCAATGAGCTTTGGTACCATGCACGCCGAGTCAGAGAAGCTTCCTGTGTTACATGATAGAACCGACCCGTGGTCAACCTAAACAGCTCCACCTGTGCTTTCCCAGCTAAAATGGCTCCAAATATCTGGTGTGAAAAGTGTAATTATGGTTTTGATCACTGGTTTGTCTGCCTGAAGCTCTTTTCAGCGACTGTGCTTTCTATAAAATGTTATATTCGAACCAAACTTGCTGCATTGATAAAATGCAATAAAGCTGATCACAAATATCCTGACCCAGAAGGATGAAAATGTTTATTGATTAGATCTTTTCTCAGCGATTCCAAGCCTGACATGTAAAATTAACAGCACAAGTTGAATAGCATTTTTACAGAGCTTTGTCAGACTTTTTGATTTTATTTGGAGGAAAATTAAAAGACACTTATGGCTCTCTGGACTTCCAGAAATCAGAGAAAAAACCTATTTTGGGGTTGAAAAGATCCAAAAGAACATGACCACTGAGAGGAAAGAAGCTGGCATGGCAGTTTTGGATAATGAAAGTGAGAAAATGCATTTATTTGAAAGACTTTGTATTTAATGCTATAATAAAGAAGAATTTTGAACTGTTTTCTGTGTCAAGCTGATTTAACCTTGATGTAACCTTGAGTAAAACCAAAAATCCTCCATGCAGCTACAGCTGCCTCCTGAATAAACCTAACATCTTATTTTCAGTCGTCTCTTGCAAGCACATGTTTCTTTTCCTAATTAAAATAAAGCTTGCTGGTTAAAATAAGGTCTTACTGTAGATAACAGGAGTGTGTTTGGTTTCCTGAGGACATTTTTAGCGATGCGCTGCTTCCTGACCTCGTCTTCCTCTGCTGGGAGCATTTAAAAACCGGACACACTGACACGAAGCCCTGTGTGGTCCAGACCTGAGAAGATGTGGGTTAAAGGTTGAGGTTCTCCCAGTGGTGAACAGCTTCATTTTTCTGTTTACTACAACTTTCACAGCGAACTTTACCATGATGTTATCTCTTTATTTAAAAATCTGAACTATTTCTTTAAGCTCCATATTTGTCACTCGACTGCTTTTTCTCCCATTGCTCCGGTATTTTCTCTCTGCACCACCCAGGTGTTTAATCCTTGTACATTTCAATGGACCCACATTCAGATACGCGTTGTTTCATCTTGTGGGTTTTCCATTCAGTCCTTTCAGGGCTGCTGAGGCGGGCGGAAGGGCCACGTGATGTAATCTGCCAACAACGTGACCGCAGATCTGTCAGTGCCCAACGCACGGCTTTTTAAAACTCTCTGACAAGATCGTTTCATGCAGCCTGCAAGGCACATTTACAGGTACACTTACAAAAATAAAGGCGCTAACTGGATCCTTGACATAGAGTGATATAAAAGTGGTGTCAAACATCTGGCACGGGGGTCAAACCCTGGCCACCAAAGGGTCCAGTGAGGTCACAAACTACTCCAAATGTTCATTAAAATATATTCTTCATTTTTATTGGTGATCCTAGCCTCACACCAAATTTATTTTTAGAGCTAGACAAGTTGTTTAAATCATAAAGATGGAAGATATTGATGATTATTTACAAGAAAAGGGAAAAGAAGACTTTTTAAGAAGAAATAGTGGAGTACAGGATGCTTTTCTACCCTGGGCGAATGTTTTCAACATTTAGTTATTTAGACTTTTTTGTGACCCATCACACATCTTTTTTTAATTTCAGCTTTTTGCAAGAGGTTCTTTAAAGATCCCCAGAGGAATAAATAAAGAAAAAAAGTTCTTTAAAGATTCATTTTCAGTGAAGTCCCAGCAAACGCTGAGATTATGTCCCAGGTCAGAAAAACAAAACAGTAGATAGACTGATGTTGATATGTTTCAATTGACATTCCAGTTAAATCATTCCTTAAAAAGTAGGACATATCAATCAAATTGAAATAAAGAATTTAAATTTGTTTTTTATTAACACAGACACTCAACATCCTCTACACATGCTTGTATCACAGGAGCAGTTAAAGAAATGATGAGCAGCACCTGAGTCATCCATAGAGTTTTCAGGATTTTCTCATTTTTATCTCAGTCAATTCTCTTCAGTTTGATTTAAACAGCATCAAATCACAACACAGGTTTACATTTTAACCCCAAAGATAATTCTTTGTTTTTACATTCATCAGGTCCCAATCAGCCCAAATAGCAAAGAGAAATTAAAAATGCATACCATGAAAGAGATTGGGTCTTAGGAGGTTAAGGTAAAAAACCTACAATAATCCAGAGATTGATAATAACTAATGACTAAATGCAGAGCGATGTCAGAATGTTTCGCAGTATTTAATTTAATTTAATGTAATTTTGTTCTAATCCACAAAAAAGATCCATAAAACATGTTTTGAACACAATTCCTCCAATGTTGAAACAACATTTATGTTGAAACAAAAAACAACAAAAAGACAGTCAACCAACTATTAGTTTACTTAATTAATTTGATGCTCCTAGTGGATATTTTGTGTCCTTATGTTCATGCCAGAGGAGCTTTGGGATGCAGGGCACTGGTTATGTAAAGTTACACCAACGGTGCTCTGTAACTTTGACACTTCCTGGCTGAGTTGCTATGGTTCCTAACACTTCCACTTTGCAATAATCCCACTTACAGTTGATCGTGGAATATCTAGGAGGGAGAAAAACTTCACTCGTTGCATCCAGTTAGAGTACCAGGCTTAAATTCAGTGAGCTCATTTGAACAACCAGCTCTTTCACAAATGTTTCTAAAGGCAGACTGCACAGGTGTTTGAAAACACATGAATTCAACGATTAAGAGGTGTGACCCAGTGCTTTTGTCCATGTAGTGTATCTGTGCTTGTGTATTAAACCTTGCCAACCAATCTAGCGAGTCTAACGTGATAGCAGTCCTCCTTTTGTCCAAATATGCACAAGAAAACCAACATGGTAATAGCCACGATGCTTTGAAATGTCCAAAACCAGTTGCAACCTCACTTTGAGTTCATCCAACTTTTATACACAGTCTGTAGTCACCAGTTTATCACTGAGCTTCACTTACACACACACAGTCAGCAGTTAACCTGATGTACATCTTCAGAAACTCGTACAGGTTAAACTGGGCTGACCAAACACTGTTAGACCTGACTTTGAAAGCTTCACTAGAAAGACTATATGCTGATCAGCGACAACGTTCAGAGCCATAGTTCCTGGATTCATGTGGGTCTTAATTTGACACTTAGCACCCACAAAGGCCCCACAATAATGCAGCGAAAACCCCAACAATTCAAGGACCCCATTATGACTTCAAACTTGAAACCCACCTGCTGTTACCACCAGGTGTCGCCCAACTAACAAGGAACAACTCTAAACAGATTTTTAACTTTTCATCTGATTCTCTTGGAAATTACAGATTAGATGAGATTGATAGATGCCATCCAGTGCTTTGAAACTTCAAATAGGATTTTTAATTATACCGGTGTGCATTACTTAAAAAAAAGAAAAAGAAAAAAAGCAAGACACATAAAAGCAAGCCTGCAAACAACACAAAGTCACCACAAAACTGCTCAGTTATGGAACATAAATGAGCATATTTCACTTTCTTTTTCATGGTGTCCAGACCAGCTGCAACATGCCTGGTGAGCATCAGCGCACAGCAGCAGCTCGGCACGCTTCACTGGACCTTTAAAGAGGAAACCTGTGCAGGTGAAAAAAGTCTTAAATCTTGTTGGAACAGTTGAAAATGTCAGGAACAAGACACAACAATGCACAGTCTCTCAAACTTTACTTACACTAGTTAGTAGTTAAACTGGTGAAATAAATTTTTTTACAACCACAGGTCGCAGTTTATTATATGTTAGCAGCATGGCATCTTTAACCAACAAGGGAAAGGTCCGTCACCTCCATTTTACCGTGAAACCCGAGATCTTCATTTAGCTGGAAAAACCGCTTCATCTCCCCCTCCTCCTCCTCTCTCCTCAACTATTTTAAAAGCCTTTCGATGTTAACCTAAAGGTCAAATATTGTGAGAGTTTCTGTTGATGTTTCTAAGCCCAGATCCTCCCATTAGATCTAAAGGGGGGATTAACAGATCAGCAGCACAGGTAAAAGATGTGCTGATAGGCAGAGACGCCCAGCAACCCACAGCCCAGGTTATTCTAACAATGACTTTAGACCGACTTCACATAAAGAAAGAACAGCATATATCTATTTTTTTTACAACTGGTGCTTGCTTGTTCGTAGTTTTGGCTATAATTCCTGTGAGGTATGTGAATATTCTTCTCCCCATTTATTTACTGTACACCTGTGAACTTCAAGATGCTGTTAAAGGTATATAAAAAGAGAGATTAATTTATGACAAAAAAGTTCACATAACAAATTTATTAGAAGAAAAAAATCTCAAATTTAAGAAACTAATTTATGAAGAAAAAATCATGAGAAAAAGTTTTGCATTTTCAGAAAAAAATCTCATACATCTGGAAGATAGAATCGTACATTGGCAGGCAGCATAAATAGTAACATCACTTATAATAGAAGTAAGATACATTTTTTTATCTCACAAATTTGTGAGGGAAAAAAGTCAAAAATGTATGAGAACAAGTGTAAGCTGTATTGTTTGCTCTAAAGAAAGAGCAACAAAGTGTCAACAATATACAGTTACCAAAACCTTTTAAGAATGGCTTGGTTTAATATTCACCCATGGCTTTCTGCTGGAGACAATAATACTGCATTTGATTGGGCAAGGTACACCCTGGACAGGTCGCCAGTCCTTTACAGGGTCAGCACCATTGGCTCTATACAAAACTGTGATGTCACGCATTTGTTAGTGAGGTCTCGTTATAAAGATTTGAGTGGAGTGTTTTTATTGTCACCGTGTTGGCATTTTTGAAGCGAAACTGAGTGAAAGGTGGATCTGACTGATCTGCACGTACGCATACAGTAGTGACTTGTAGGCCCTCTCTTAGGCATACCAGGCATCCTCCTCCTTTATGACTCTGTCAGATCCCAAATTGCAATAAAGACAAAAATAAAGTGGACTGGCTCAAAGTTCAGTTAATTTATTGAGTAATAACGAGTATGCACAGGTGGCGATGCCAGCCGAGGGAGTTCCAGGGGACTGTACGGGTCACTGTGAGAGAGGAGCAATAGATTATTCCAGGTGAGTCCACAGACAGGACTTCCACAGAAATGTTCCAGAGGATTATGGACGTGGTGAGTGAGGTGGTTAATTTGGTTTGTCTGTGGATGATACCTGGAATGGAGCCACTGGTCTGTTTTCATAAGCAAGAAAAAACAAACATGTTAAATTACAGTAAAGAACTGATTTTGCGAGCACTGAACCATTACTTTATGGTGTGCCAACCAGGTGATGGCTCTATACCTTATAGACTGTATAAAAGCTTCAGTTGTTTGGTTGAAATTATCCATCCACGCTTCACCAGGGCAGGTACACCCTGGACAAGTCGCCAGTAGGGAATTGAAGTGCTATAATAATTGCAATTATATTGTTATTTTAGCATTCCTACTGTAATCTTCATATACTACTGGAAAATAATTACATGTCCTCACCCAGTTTTCTTGTCTTGACAGGTTCTTGCCTGTTCCTGGCACTGCCTGGATAAAGTAGTAGTAAAGCTGTAGTCAACATTTAACTATCATGAACACGAACACTGACCTCTCAGTCACTGTGTGGCCTTTTGCTGCCTTAGCCTAACCTTAACGCGGGTGGCTGTAGCTCAGGTGGCAGAGCAGGTCAGCCACCTGAGCCAGAAGGTCGGTGGTTCGATCCCAGGCTGCTCCAGGCTGTATGCCAAATATCCTTGGGCAAGATACTAACCACATGTTGCCTACTGGTGGTGGTCAGAGGGCACGGTGGCGCCAGTGTCCGGCAGCCTGGCCTCTGTCAGTGCGCCCCAGGGAAGCTGTGGCTACAATGTAGCTTGCCATCACCAGTGTGTGAATGGGTGAATGACTGAATGTAGTGTAAAGCGCTTTGGGGTCCTTAGGGACTAAGTAAAGCGCTATACAAATGCAGGCCATTTTTAACGCAAGGTACAAAATACAAAATAACTGACACAAACATGCGATTGATGATTTGAACTCCAGCACTGATATTCCCATCAATCTTTGCAATCACCAAGGAAAATATTCTGTGTTATGCCATGGAAATTGCAGCATCCTGATGTTGTTTTATTCTAGGGCTTCAGACTTCACAGCATTCACCTGCACACATGAAAACAGTTCAATCGTATGGAAACATTTTTATATTTTGCAGCATTTTTGAAGGCAGTGAGGCTGGTCCCAACCCAAAATTAAATCTCAACAAAATATCAACCAACCGTTCAACCTTGGTGCTTGGAAAACAAGCACCAAGATACCCACATGGCATTATCTATCACCAGCTGCCATCAGCATCAAATCAAAATGTTCACAGTAACACAAAGACTGGAGGAAAGTGCTGGCCAGAAAAACCTGGGTGGCAGCAGAGAACCACACTGTGGAAGGGTTCAAGGTGAAAGATGGCACGGCAGCTGGGTGTGAGGAAAAACAGATGACAGTCAGATAGCTAAGATGGATCTGAGATTGCCCATCTGACGCGTTTCCTCATCGCTCACAGATTTGTTATGTCTGTCTGTCTGTCAGCACCCTGCTGTACAAGCAGCTATTCATTAGAGATGCTATCAGACTGGAAAAAACAAAAGTTTTTTTTTTTTTTTCAAGAAGGAAGATGTCCAGGTGAGATCTGTGGGAACCATCTCAAATCTGACTCTGTGCGCCAGTTATGTTTGTGATTTTCCAACGTCATCACCTTTTATGCAAGCAGTAGGTCACCGGCATTATCATGCAATGCTTTGTCTGCAAAGAGAATGCTTTCTCTTTTGATTTGTCTCTTTTGATTTGTTTAAATTTGTAGTGTCATGTGGCTTTGTTTAGAGAACAGAAATTTGGCAAGTTATCTGTTAAGTAATGGTTTTAAAATGTGTTGGGCAGGCCCTTATAACACGCTTTTCTGCAAAATGTGCAAGCAATCAACTATCAAACGTCATTCAAAGTTAAAGATGCATTAAAAGAACACTTACTTCTGCACAATGATGTTTGTCAACCAACATACCTGTGGTCAGATAAGAGAACCAATATAAGTTTAATCTAAATAAATAGCACTGTGATAGACTGGTGACCTGTGTAGCCCCACCTCTTACCCCACTAACTGCTGTGATAGGCTCCCTGAACTAGGTAAGTTCATTGATGACCGGATCTCAGTAAGTAGAAATATACCACTTGGATTACATATTTAATTTGTGCAATTAAAATTTTTTAATATATTGGAAAGACTGAAAATGTCCCGTTGTTATCTATAGCTGTGACATCTATGATTTTATTTTATTTATTATTTTTTTATTAGTCCTTTATTTATCCAGGTAAAAAATCTCATTGAGATTAAAAATCTCATTTCCAAGAGAGACCTGCCATCATGGCAGCAAAAGTCAAAATACATGTACCATGTTTGTGGATATGTTTAGACAACTGAAAGAATTTGGATAGCTAAATATTAGAAAATATCCAACTTTATACATATTTTTTTAAAAGTACATAAAGATTGAAAGAGTTTTAAACTTTACCTACTTTGCAAAGGTCTTGTTGACTTTATGAGGGGAAAATTGATTACATCAATTAAGAGACACAAACAAATCGTTTTTGAAAGCATCTCAAATATTGCCATGGCTGAAAATTCCTGGATCCAGAAGGAGATCTAGATGTCTCTCAGTTGTTGTTTTTCATTTTAATGTATATTTGTGAAGTTTTCTGCCCTGACATGCAATGGTGAACTCTAACTGGGTCAAGTTTCACTGTTGATAAAATTTTCATTCAAATAAATCTTTTGAACCAATCACACGATCTGTCTGATGGAATGTTCTACACATTATTCCAGAGGGGAAAATTGAAGGGAGTCACTTCCACTGTAAAGATGAAAGTGATGAAGTGATTTCCTTTGGGCTTTAATAAAGCGTCTGCTTTGGACCAGTTCCAGTCTGGCCCCTGTAGCCTCTCCATACATGTTCATGAGTGCTGTTCAAAACCAGTCAAAAATAGAAGTGGGTCATAAAGCCCTCCAACAGCAAGTCTGCACTGACTTTTAGCCACACACTTCTCTCACCCCAACCAGTCACGGCAGATGGCCGCCCCTCCCTGAGCCTGGTTCTGCTGGAGGTTTCTTCCTGTTAAAAGGGAGTTTTGTCTTCCCACTGTCGCTAAAGTGCTTGCTCATAGGG
>VUQG01029849.1:0-10507 GCA_015106755.1 Etia nguti | reverse complement strand
ACATAAATAAGTAACATAATATTCAGTACTTACTTTTAAAAGTTTACTCTTCGGCCGCCCCGCTTCAGCCATCCGCCGTTTTTTTCGGCAAAATTATCCACACCCACCGCCGCGCTATGAAGTCTGGGATATGTTGGGCCATGAAGGATACACTGACCCATCCTTCAAATTCAGGGAAATGAAGGACGCATTTGAGGACTGCATTTCGAGCAGCCTTTGAATTGGGACAGCCTTCGTCGCGTCGCTGTGACGTAATCGGCCTTAAAATGCGGCCTTTAAGGCTGCAGACCCTGAATTGGGATACAGCCGTAGTGTCTGGTTACCTGTGTTCCCCGTCGGTTCGTCTGTGTTATTCTCCGTCTCTCTGCCCCACATCCTGCTCTTCGTTTCCAGCCCCCATTCCCTGCTCACCTCCTTATGTCTCTCCCTGCGTGTGACTTCGTGAGTTATGGTTTCGTGTTTTGTTATTATTAGTTTTCCCCAGTTTAGGTTTATGTTCAGTTCTGCCCTCGCCTTGGTTATTGTGCACTGTAAATAAACTCACTCGCACCTCCCCCGCTGTCTGCTACTTGGGTCCTCATTCACTCCACCACAGAACTGCTGCCCCAGCCGTGACATTTTTCACATATCGATGAGTGAAAAGACATTTAACAAAAAAGAAAGAAGTGAAAACAAAGTACTGCAGATAGAAAAAACAGTCTCCTGTGGTCTTGACTGAAGATGTTTTTATGCAAGTCATAAAATTAAATGAAATTAAAGAGGAGGTCAGTGACGATTAAGAAAAAAAGATTAAAACAAGATGTTTTCTACCAGCTCATCCACAAAGCGGGCGTCACAGCCGTTTATAAAAACTTCATGCTCTTAATGATCTAACAAAGGGGAACTATAGAAAGCCCAGCCAGATGAATACCATGAACTGGTAAGACAAACACGAGTCAGTCACCCAGAAACGAATGAGTCACATGACCTGTGCCATTTTTTAATTGTAGCCAATGGATGGCGCCGGTGAGCAACAAAGCGCTATCAGCTTTTCTCCCGAACTTTGATCACAGCTAAAGAAAACAGCTGTTCCTGAAATGTGTTGAAGCTTAGCTGTACACCCAACATACCAGTTCTGCATTGCTGTAATTCTGAAACAACTGAGTTCTCAGGGTATCTGATATTACTAAGGAATGCCAAGTAGAACTTTGAGTTGTAGCAGACATGTTGCCTACTTTTAAACAGGACATGTGCTTCTAATAAGTATCCACACTGCAGCTTTTTCCAGACGGACATTTGGATCAAACTCTCATCCAGCAGACCCTGAACAGATTTCACTTTTGTGAGCTGTAAAAACCACTCTATTTTTTTTTCAACCCCAACAAAACTGCAGATGTGTACAGATGAGGAACATATAGAGGATTCCTCCCTTTAACATTTACTGCTTTGAGAAGTACACTGTGTCCTGATCCTCCAAATAACAGTAATGTGGAACTAATCAATAGATGGCATCAGCTCCGTTTCCTCTGCACTTACGTTAAAGACTAAGGCTTTTGTCCCACTTAGACTTAAATGCTGTTGAAGGGAAACACCCACATGGGAGACAGAGAGATTCAGTGTGAACTCCAAATATTAAGTTCCTTTCTTATAAATTGAATATATGTGTTTATCTCATTATCCTCTTTGCACTGTGGTGGATTTATTGCTAGCATTACAGTCCCCTGACATTAGTTTGGATTAATGCAGAGAGCACTGTGTTTAGACATGGGTGAACTCTGGGTTGTTGGTTCTTTTAAAAAAACAAAAACAAACATTCATTATTATTATTATTATTATTATTATTCTCCCACAAACTGAGACTGTTTTATGTTTTATGGACATGTGTTAAGAGGGGCTTTCTCACATTTGGATCAGAGGGTATGAAAAACTGCACATGTGCATATTTATTTATTTATGCCATAAAGGCACATGTGTTTACAAAAAGTTGATGTGTAGATTCATGGTTGCACTATAGCACCATCTATTGTACTGAGGTAACAGTTATTTTTTATTTAAATCGTTTGATATTCAACGGAAAAGAGAGATATTACAGTACTGTCAAAAAATCTTCATAGTTTCCTAAGAACAAATGAAATAGATGATGATGATGATTTCTTGAAGCATGTGCAAACAAACATGGAAAAACAGTATATAGGCCCCAAAAAGAGTTTGTTTATTGAACTCTCTTAAACAATCCTTCTTGTAACTTCTTTAAGTAGTCTTCAGGAATAGTTCTCCAGGCTTCTTGGAGGACTCTTCTTTGGCTCTTGGCTGCCTTTTATTCTATTCTATTTAAAGATGATGATGATCCCATACTGCTTCAATAACGCTGAGGTCCAGACTCTGGGGAGGCCAATCTATAACAGATAGTGTTCCACTGTGTGTCCCTATACATATATTTTTTAACTGCAGTGTTTGGGATCAATGTCATGCTGAAAAATGAAGCTGTTGCCAATCAGATGCTCTCCAGATGGTATTGAATGGATGATCAAAATACAACGGTCATTTTCTGCATTCACGCTTGGAGCAGTTTTGACTGGATCCCCAACATTGGGTGAAACGCAGCGCCAAACCATGACAGAGCCCTCAGTGTCGATCATTCTTTTCCAGCTCAGTTCTTGTGTAATGTGGCATACGCCAGCCTTTTCTCCCTGTTTCCCTTCCTTAAGAATGGCTTCATGACAGCCGCCCTTCCACTGAGATCATTTCAGAGACTTTAGCAAGCAGCAGATGAATCTACAAAAGGTCCCGTTTGTAGCCTTTACTGTTTTTTGCTGTTTATGTGTTCAGTTAACATCACCTTATTGGTGGAAAAATTTAAATTTTAGTCCTGCCAAACTGTGTTTTGTCATAGATTCAGATAAAGAAATGGGAACAAATTATGTGTTTATGTAAATGGCCTGGTAAATGGCCTGTATTGGTATAGCGCTTTACTCAGTCCCTAAGGACCCCAAAGCGCTTTACACTACATTCAGTCATTCACCCATTCACACACACATTCACACACTGGTGATGGTAAGCTACATTGTAGCCACAGCTGCCCTGGGACGCACTGACAGAGGCGCCACCGGGCCCTCTGACCACCACCAGTATGTGACACGCTTCTGGTAACAAAGAGCCTAAAGATGTCTTTTAAAATTGGTTCTTTGCTAAGTTGTCTGTTATGTGTAGACACTGATTCATCCCTTCAGTTTAGGGCTTTTTATGGCTCCTTGGAAGCGAAATATCAAAAAATATGGAGTGACTCAAGACTTTTGAATAGTGCTCTATAAGAGAGACACACTGTACTCAAAGAAACCGGAAATAAAAGCTACAAGGGAATTCCACAGAAACAAAGACAGTGGTAGAAGTATGCCAGGGAGAAAAGTCTTTCTGAAATCTCAAATGGTCAGCAAACCCGTTAAGCAGTTTTCATCATGTTGACTTGTGATTGTATAATATGTGACTGTGTCCCAACTATATTAACATAGTTAAACAATATGGTTCCCCTGGGTGTTTCAGGATAATGGACAAAAGTGAAAAAGTTCTACTTTAGAAAAATAGAAATTAAGGCCAAATTTGAATTATTGGGGGGGAAAAATGAATAACAGAAAAGGAAAGAAAAGAAATGAAGAAAAAATACTAAAACACAAGTGAAGCATCGAAAAAAGTGTGCCAAAGAAAAAGCAGGCTGAAATATTACCCACATTTTCAGGCCAAACAAAGCAGATAATGTTGCACGCAAGCTAAAAAAAGGTTTTCCACATCAACACTTCTGGAGTTTCTTATTCCTAGCAAGAGTTTTTCAAATGGTCTGTTTTCAAAGTGTGTGAATGAAAAGCAATCGCGACATTTTTAAAAACAACTGTGGTTTACTTACAAATGTCTGAGAATCACAAAACTTTTTAAATGGCACACTAAATAACCAAAAAGAGAAGCAAGCTATAGTGGAAAACAGACCAAAACCAGCTGCAAACAGCTGTGGTTTCTTCCTTCTGTGATGAAGGTGCTTCTTTGTCGAGGGGCCCTTTTCTCACACTCCATCGATCTCACACGAGATAGAAACCACCGAATCAGAGGCCAGCATATTTAGTCAAGCTACAGAAACACTGGATCTTGTATTTCCCACAATCCTGCATTTCCCATAATACAATGCAATAGATTGTGTGTGTGTGTGTGTGTGTGTGTGTGTGTGTGTGTGTGTGTGTGTGTTGTTATTTGAACAGATTTTCTGTATTAAAAAAAAGTACTACCTCCTTGGGTTACTTTACTTTACTTACTTTACTGAGTAGCTCTTAAGCAAAGTAAACATAGTATAAAAGTGATGTAGTGTATATATATTTACCATTAGACTCATGGAGTGTACTATTAGGATGGCCAAAGTTACAAATAATGAGGTCAGTGCATGTAAAAGTAATCCCTGTGAGTTGAAAGCTCGGGAATGGTACACACCCAGTTTCAGGCAGTTTTTTCTACTCTCTGCAAAGTCACAGAGAAGGGAACTTTTTACTACGGCACATTTATCTGTCAAATCTTGTGTTTGTCAGGAGCAGCCAGTCAGATACCTTCGTGCAGTGTGAGCCAACTAAGGTTTATTTTGCTATGCTTGTGGAGTCTGAGAATATAAAAATAGAGTTACACAACTTACGGAATTTCGGCTTTTGCATGAAGTGGTGGTTCACAAATAAAATATTGTAAATTTGTTCTACATTCTGCATCTTTCACGGGGAGTTGAAGCTACTGCAGCTGAAAACGATTTTATTGAAAACGATTTTATTGGACTGTTTGTATTTTGGGATGAACAGCTGGACAAAGGCATGTCCTTTTCATAAAGGAGACAGCTGAAAAGGCTCTTTAGACACATTGTTGTATTTTACCACAGGCAACGTTTTGTTTCAGACTCATTAACAAATGTATACTGCTACTAATGCCTATCTGTCTTAAACAGTTTAAACAGCATTCCTCTGCAGGGAGGTCCCCCATTTAAAAAAAAAAAAAATGTGTCCATGAAGGTCTCATCTTACAGACCAGCACTGAATTCCAAGTAACAATGAAACTGCTACGAGGAGCTGTATATTTCAGACTCCTTGTTAACAGCCTTGGAAAAATGGCACCACTCTTTGACTGTTAGAATAAACAGGAGAACAATTCTCCTAATGCGTGTGCTTCCTTCTGGTGCAGAAGAAACGTTATTATTCTGCTCCCAGTCGTCTGCCACGAAAAAATGACAGACGACTGGAAAAAACAACAGGATATGAGTGTGGAAGTCATTTTGGATTATGTAATCATGTTACTTTATGTGAGCAAATCCACTTGACTTATACACTGTCTGTGTTTTCTTTTACTCTGTGGGCAGCAGGTCTTCCTTAGGTCCAGACTCTTAATGCAATTACTACAAAAACTGAGACTTTTATGATTAAAAAAAAACAACTAATAACAGTCTCGCTTTTACTTGTTGAGTTTATAATGCACTCTGGTTTAGTTTATATAGGGCATTACAACAGTAAAATTGCTTGATAGTCAACATACAAACACTAACAAGATAAACCACATGGACTCTATGGATTGTATAAGGTCCATGTGGCTTATTTTGATTTCATTTCCAGGTCAAGCTTTTTAAGCATCAGGAAAGTCAAAGAGAAATTTATTCCTCTTAGTGTCCCCCAACACCCATCAGTAAGAATACTCTCCGATACTGCCCATTAAACTCTATTCTTCTACATGGAGAAGGCCGAGCTTCATGAATACCCAAGAGAATCCTGTTAGGGTTAGTGCTAACAATGATAATTAGTAATGCACATATTCATATAGTATTAGCAGGTTGTGTTGAAAACAAAGACTGTAAATAAAGGATGGACACAGCCATCATGTCAGTTGTTGATTAGTGAAATCCCATTTTGAAGTCTTAAGCTGAGCATTTTCTGTTGGAGAAACTGAGGTACGCAGGATGCTGATAGGCTAGTGAGTTGTCACTAAATCAGAAACGCATAATCGTCTTTCTTCTCTATTTTGATCACAATTTCAAATCTAAACATCACGTTGTATTCACCAGTAATGTAAATCAGTGAATGAGACAGTAAATTCATCAGGAAAGAGTCGACTGAAGTAGTAAAGCAGGAATAGTTTTCCAGTAGTTGTTTTTTAGGCCAAATGTCTGTTTGCCAGGAGAAGAGCCGCCCCCTGCTGGCCATTAGAAAGAATGCAGATTTAAGTCTTTCACACTTCCTTCAACTTATAGAACAAGAAGGTTCATTCATTTTTTATATACAGTCTGTGGTTGAAGTCACAAATACCGATCTTATCAAAGATGTGTGGGATTATAACAGCTCCCACAGAAAAGCACTTGGATATGCAGTTTTATTTTGTAGCTTTGACCAGATTTTATCATCTATGGTTACAAAAGTAACCCAGCTTCAACATGTTTAAATTCTCAAATTTATAGCCCGATTCAATAAATAAATACATTTTAACTCTATCCATATAGATAATTTCCTGGTTCATAACTGTACAGGCTGAATTGTAGTATAAACCCCAGCTTTATGGTGATTTCTATTATCCATTATTATAGAAGGTTGTAAAATGGGTGTCACAATGGTGACCCAGTCCATCTTTTATATAGAGTATCGGGTTGCAACATAGTACAGTGCCTGTATATTTACATGTTAGCAACAACGCCCTCTTGTGGCCTTATTAATTATGACAGGAACAAAGGAGAACATGACATGATGTATTTATGTGGTCCCAAAGTCTGCATTAGGCAAGGTCGCGGTTAACAGAAGGGTCCCACATTACTCCACGTCGACATGGGAAATCCATGTAACCATAACATTCCTTAACCTTAACTGGTTTTTAATTTTAACCATGAAAACAGAAGTCCTGGAAGCTTAATATGTACTACTTCTTTTAATCCAAACCATAAACGCTTCATAAACCGTATCAAGTCCTTGTTTGTGCCTAACCCTAACCAAACTATTTCACACCAATGCCAAATCATAAAGGTATTTTTAACATGTGTTTTCTGTAGCTGCTGGTTCATTCCTGTCTGTATCTGTTTGGATAAACAACCACCTGTAAGTCAAATTAATACTATATCATTAGTACAGAGAACTTTGTGCCAGGACATAATGCTGTTTTCATTATATCTACAAGTTCACACAATGCAATAAGCATTGTCTTTATTAAGTTTTAGGTTACTCATGACACAAAAGTTTCCACACTGGTACATTTTTCATTAAAGAGTTTTTTTTCAGTGAACTTCATGCTCCTATACGTAGTCTTTGCACAAACAAAACATTATGCCAAGATCATCCGAACTGTTGTGAGTCTCATCATCCATCATTTGCTACTGATTAGTGCTGCTCCAGCAGCAGACACAAGTGCAGCAATTTTCTGAGTTTTCCATTTGAATGGAACAACAAGCCAGCACACTGTGTGTTCTTCAATCTTGCCAGTAGAAATAACAGAAAATGTTCAGTGTCTTACACAACACCAGAGGCAATGCAAAGCAAAATGTAAAAATGTCATGAAAGCCTTCAGCCATGAGGCAGTCACGTTTCATTTATACAGCCAAGAACTTTTTTCATCCGTAGTGTTCAAGTGTCCCTATATACACAGCATGTATGTGGATTCCTCTCGCCTCTCATTCCCTGTGAGTGAGGGTGACATCATGAGTCACTGAGCAAAACTGTGGATCCTTTGCTGTGCCTGCAGTGAAAACTAGAGAAAAGATCAAAATTTTAAAGTATACCATGCACCAGCCGATCAAATCATCTGTATTCATGTCATCACTTAGTCACTGTAGTGAATGAACAAAATAGGTCAACTAGCAAGTGGAATCTAATCTCTGGCTCTATTCCACAGCATGTCTTTTGTCCTCTCTTCCTTCTCTCTCCCCAACCGGTCGCAGCAGATGAGCCTGGTTCTGCTGGAGGTTTCTACCTGTTAAAAGGGAGTTTTTCCTTCCCACTGTTGCCAAAGTGCTTAATCATAGGGAGTCATATGATTGTTGGGTTTTTCTCTGTATGTATTATTGTAGGGTCTACCTTACAATATAAAGCACCTTAAGGCAACTGTTGTTGTGATTTGACACTGTATAAATAAAATTGAATTAAATTAAAATTCAGTCTTGTGAGTGAATGATTGTCACTATAACAGTCAGGCCAGCAGAAACATCAAGTACGACAATTGTCAACTGATGAGGCGATACATCCATGCTGATGAGCTCTAAAGTTGTTGTTTCAGAATACACACATACAGAATACACTGTAGGCTACTATAGCATTGCAGCTTTACATTTCTCTTATTTTTTAAATGTAAAACCTTTCCTGATAAAGTTCCTTTTGTCTTCCTCTAGGTAACTGGCTATTTAAAATGTTCCCAATGTGAACTGCCAACTCTGAATTGGAAACAACTTTCTAGAAGGATTTATTGTCCAGAGGGAGTATCCAGTCAGAAAATCATAGAAGACAGAAATTTTTTTTTTCTTTTCTTCTTTTATCACAGTTGTTTTATGATATAAATATAAATTTTGTGTTTTGCAGGATAGTCACACGGAGAGCACAAATAAACTGTAAAACTCAAAGAACCCATTGTGCAAAACTCTCTGGATGCACTCCTGAAGGGTGCAAAATAACTGATTGAGTATTTAACACAATACACATGACAGGAAGTGAATGCTGCACTCTGTTTATCATAATACAGCCACAAGCTTTTTAAAGAGAAGTGAAAAGCTGAAAATGGATCTGCCAGGATTGTCCAGAGACCACTTGATTACATTATAACAGCACACACACACACACACACACACCACAGTTCATCTGCTTTCACCTTCGTGTGTGCACCTCCCTGTGATTGCATCAGGAATTTCTTATAAAAACAAAGTAAATAGGATAAGGAATTGCTCTGTTCTGTACCTCCCTGTGACTCCAGCTGGAGACCAACAGGAAGACTTTGTGCTGAAAAAAGGAAAATGTGCATGTATAAATCTTGACTTTGCAGCTGTTGTTTTATTAAAAACCTCTTCAATGTCCGCACTGTGTTTACAGAAAGGTCATAATAATAATGTACACTGGCAGAAGCAGCAAAACTAAAGATATTCTTAAGCAGAGGATATATTTTTTAAATGGTAAAAGTTGAACTGACTCAGCCTCTTTACAAAAGTGAAAAAGTACAGACTCTGAAATGTATTCAAAGTAAGAAAGCAAAAAGTCGCTCTTTGGAAAACATTTCTACAAGCTATTTTTGGCCAAAGCTACTTGAATCTCATCCTATAATAATATATTACAATAATCAAGCAAGAGTACATGGGAATACAAACTTTATTTCAGTCTATATATATGTACGCAGCTCGAACACTGTTCTGTAGAACATGAGCTGAAAAAAAGGAAGAGAATTAAGCAAACGGCTCTATTTTCTGTTGCCTACATTTCAGAGGTGTCATGGTTCTGGGTGTTTGAGTTTTTGGATTTTTGAATCTTAAATCACTTCTCAAAAACATTAATGGGTTATGTTCATAGCTTATATTGGTATAGTTTAGCTTCCTTGTGTTTATGATCATTTCTGAATCCCGTATTGTTGTTCCCCTGGATTATGCATCTCCAGAGTAATTTAGTTAACTTTAGGTTGATTAGTTGTCATGGTCTGTGGGATTGTCTGGGATCTTCCACCCGTTGTTGCAAGCTGTGTCCCAATTCAGGGTCTGCATCCTTCGGAGGACCGGAAGTGCGAGGCTTGTGAAATGGGACGGTCTGGCCTCTGTCGCGCTGCTCAGGTTGCCTAGCAACCATGATACTAACCGCTAGAAACGTTTCATACAGCATTGTTTGACAGAAATGAAGTTGAAAATATTTTTGTTCATCTGCTTGTTTTTATATGAGCTTTGTTTGATTTGATAAGTATCTGAGGCTGAGACCACGGGACTGTAAAAACATGATTGTTGGGCTTCATTTCTGTACTGAACACTCATTTTAAGATTAGCTAGTAAATAACAATTAGCTAATGTTGTTCATGAGACTAAAGTCATCTCACTTTGGTAATGTCAATATAATATGGCAAATATGGAAGTTGGAGTTAGTTACAGCAGTGAACTTGAACTCTGTGTCAAATACTGAGCTTCAGTAAAGATTCAAGTTGCAGTTATTTATATTTCCTATCAGCTTAAATCTTCATTCAAACACAAGCATCTTTGACAGTGTATATATAGATGTATTATATATAAGAGACAAATATTGTTCTTTTATTATGTTGGCATTACTAAATTTGGCTCAATGCTTACATATATGTGTAAAAAGAAAATGTCCGAGCTGTGATAACTGTGTCTGATAAAATGAAGAGCAGACTGATATATTAAATATTCCTTTATTGGGTGAGAAAATCATACCATGTCATAACTGCTTTAAGTCATACAGAATAGATATCAGAGCCTTAAACAGGCTGACTTCTGCTAAATGGGTCAAACTGGGCAGAAAGTTTACAAACACATAACATCCAGGTGACAGTCTCAGGTGTATAC
>VUQG01029846.1:14624-25650 GCA_015106755.1 Etia nguti | reverse complement strand
CTAACCGAGCAGCTCAAGTCAAAGAAAAGGCAAAAAGCATGCAAAGAGGAAACTAATCAGTGAGTGAAAAACACAAATCTCCCAACCACAACACACCAGAGTCTCCAGGCTGAGAATAAAGATTTATCGCCACCCGGCCTGCCCTCCTTATATGGACTTCAGTGCTCTTTAAAACAGGGCCATTAACTCTCAGAACATGGCAACTCCTTGAGAACATAGAAAAACATAAGAGAAGCTACAGGACCACTTAAAATGAGCAACTTTGGATTTCTTAGCTGTGTCCAAAATTACTCTCTTTGATTAATTTACTTCTTTTTAAGGCTACAGTCACACTAGGAAAACCGCTGGATGACCAAAGTTATTACAACAGCGTTCAATCAACTCGCGATCTGTGATCCCTTTGAAATGGATGATTCAAAGACGAGGACTAGGTGCCATCTTCAAACCAACTTTGGTCCATCAAGACAGTTAAATAAACTCTGCTGTCAGTTGTTGATTGGATAGAGTGAAGTGGCAGTTACATGCAATCTGTTTGTGATAATACTGCAGTTAATTGTGATAAGTGCCAAATATGTTGCTTTTTGTTGCTATCTACATCTGAAGTGTAATGCTGTACTAGAGGTAGAGCGGACTCGCCACCAGTGGACTGTGAAGAATCCACACATCAGGCTCAACCTTCTCTCAGCCACACACTTATAAACTGTACATTTATAAACAACAGAGATAGCTAGACGAGTTGTACTCATTACAGCTATGACTGATTGCAACATATTGGCAGTCTGTCTGCGTTTATAGATTAATTTAGATGGCAGTTAATTGCAGACCTCCGTCAGCCTGTCCGAGAGTGATTGCCTGCAGTCTAAGTCAGACCAATAGAGGTTGTTTCCCATCAGGCAAACTGTGCAATCACCTTGTAACGAAAAGTGGTCGCTCAGAGATTGAGCGTGCAGCACTCTCAACCTCTGGGCAACCAGTTGGCAACTACTTGCAAGTAATCAGATAGTAATGAAATTTAAAAATTCAGTGCAATCGCTCATCAACTACCAGCTTTTCCTGGTTGCATGGAGTTTGCTATCTTATTTTTACTCTAGTGTAATTGAGGTCTACCACACCCCTATTTTGAGGTGAGCATTAAAGTGAGATTTCAGACTGTTATCATCACTTCGTTTCTTCCTATCTGTGCTATAAAGCGGATACTGATCAGATTTTTAACAACCAGCACTTTCTTGTTTTCTGGTAATGCTACAGAGAGAAAAATAAAGGCACATGCTGAACTGTTGTGCTTTTTCACTCCACTCCACTCTTAAAATGCCACTAAGAAGTTAGCACGACTTTGCACTAGGGTCACCTTAAAATGACACATTGGTCTCTAATGACTGGTTAGGGAAAATTGAACCCCCTCCCACGTGGAGGTTGGTCAGAGTACAGAGCGGAGCAACTGTCAGGCTGAAGATGGACCGAGTGTGATGACTTCACAATTATGTCTGATATCAGGCTACAGACCGAAAATTTTAGACTCAGTTCAGACACACACACACTTGACACTTTATTAGGTATGACACGCTCAGACAAGGTCCATATTGACATGATAGCATCGGCAACAGCTGCTATAGATTTGTCAGCCACACATTCATGATGTGTATTTCTCGTTCCAACACGTCCCAGAGATGCTCTACTGGATTGAGAACTGTGACTGTGGAGGCCGTTTGAGTACACTGAACGTGTTATCATGCTCGAGAAACCAGTTTGAGATGATCTGAGGTTTGTGACATTATCCTTTATTGAAGCTACACTGTGCTCATCAAAGGATGGACGTGGTCAGAAGCAGTAATCAGGTAGGCTGTGGCATTTACGATCCTTAATTAGTACTAATTAATACTTGGCACTACTCAAGTGTGTCACTATCCTCCGTTCATTACACCACCAGCACCAGCCTTAACTGCTGATACATGGCAGGATGGATCCATGTTTTCATGTTGTTTATGTCAAATCTTCTATTTGTAGCTTCAGTTTCCCGTTCTTAGCTGGCAGGAGTGGCACAAGGTATGGTCTTCTGCTGCTGGAGCTCATCTGCTTCAAGGTTCAACATGTTTTGTGTGATGCTCTTCTGCATACCTTGGTTGCAAACAGTGGCTATTTGAGTTACTGCAGCCTTCCAAACAGCTTGTAGCAGTCTGGCCATTTTCCTCAGACCTCTGGCATCAACAAGGCATTTTTACCCAGAGAACTGCTGCTCACTGGATAGTTTCTCTTTTTCAGACTGTTTTCTAGAAACCATAGAGATGGGTTTATTCAGCTCAGCCCTTCTGGTACCAACAACCATCCTACATTCAAAGTCACTTAAATCACCTTTCGTCTTCATGATACTCGGGTTGAACTTCAGAATATGAAGCGTGCATGAAGAGCTCATTACAAATGTATTATCACGCTTGTCAATTCTGTGTATATGTATATGCATATGCTGGAATCCCATCACTGATGTGTTGATTGATTGCTGATTATGGTTGCAGCTAATGAGTATCTCTATCATTAATTACTCTGATGGTTACACTGTTAGAGACTCACTTAATCATTTAATTTATAAGATGCCAAAAATGAGAGGTAAATGTCCATCTCAGTTTTCAGGGTGAACTTTTAAAAAAACATGAGCTCTGATGTTTCTTAAATTAAAAAAATAAAATAAAATGAAAACTCAAAACGAGTCAGTCCAAACAAGACAAAGAAAAGCAGGGAAATCTCATAATTTATGTGAAAGTAACCAAAAGACAAAAACCAAAAACAGCAGCGAAGGAATAAAAGACCACTATCTTAAAATTATTTTTTTTGCCTAAAGGTTTTCTTGTATTTCTAGCAGAAGGCCCGCACTCTCACTGAATACATGTGCCAGTATGAGACTGTTAAAAGTTGCCACCATTTTCCAAAATGGATGCTAAATCAGGATGAAATATATGTTGAGCTGCTAATGTTGGTCTTACAGTAAGTCCAAATTCATCAAATGAACAATATAGGAATACAGAGCTTCTGTTTACTCTAGCTCCCCCCATTTCCAACTAATGCACTGTCTGAGCGCCTAGATTAGATTTGCGAGGCTTCTTTTATTATTTGAGAGAGTCAAGATGCTTTCAGCTCGAGGAGGTTAATGTCAAAGCGAAAACATTTGCTGCCAGCAGCCTTTAAGTAAATCCCTCCAACCACCTGTACAGATGTTAGCGGACATCTCTCCTCAGAGAGTGGATAAAGCAGCCGAGTGCCGCGTCCGTCCGCCCGCCTCTCTTCGTCTATGTGAAGCACCCTGGCTGCTCGTCAGATCGCCCCGTTAATCTCGCCACGCTGCCTTCCCGCGTACAGCTGGGAGTGGTGAGTGCAAAATGAAAGTGTAACACAACAGCCTCATGCCAGGTGCCAGAATGAGAAATATGACATTTCCCTTTTGAGATTTTATTAGTTGTGATATCATTTTGCATTCAGCCTGCCTGACGTGTCGCCGAGCTCTCACTCTCTCTTTTTAAAATTTTTTTTATTACTATTTTGCTTCGGGACAAAATGTGATAATCATTATTATATGTCTAAAGCAGAGCAGCTGTGACTGCAAAGAGAAAAAAACAAACACACAAAATGCATTCAGGATGGGGCGCAATTGGAAAATCAAAATACACAGTTTGACTAGTGTGTTTGCTATCGCATAATTCTCCCCACTCTGAATCAATCATCTTACTGCGGAGTTTCTCAAACAATTGCTTTTAAAAGTGAGGCAGCACAGCATGATGATTAAATCTATACACCGCAGCAGCGCCGACACGCAGTTTTTTGGGGTTTTTTTTTTCAGGATTAATTTCATAAATAACTGCACAAATCTCTCTATATGTTTCAAACTCTCCTGTGACTGAACTTTCAAGTAGTTAGAGAGGGAAAGACAAGGCTGTGTAAGCACACCTCCCTGCCTTTTTAAGGACACCTGTTGGGCTGCATGGCTCATCTCCTCCTCATTTAGCCGTCTGTCTGGGCTCCGTGGGGCTGATTACCAGGAAGAGCTGATTCCAGTTGCAGTGCTTATCAGTCTAATTAGAGCCCCTGGCAGGTGACTTGAAGGAAGTTGTATGTCTCACGGATGTTCAGGCAGAGCAATTTGTACAGGGATGGGGGCTGGCACATGACAAAAATGCAATATCAAAATCATAAAACGGAAGGGTATGAAATTGTGTTTTGAGAATTGCGGTGACAGATCAGTCTTGGTAAAGGTGTTTCAGTGCGGGGGATATATTTTCAGGGCCTTTTCTGGGGAGCAGAGGGGCGCCTGGAGGAAGTTAAATAGAGTCTTTTGCATCACTTTCATCATTTAAAATTTCAAGCGGTGACAACAAGTCAAGAGAAAGAGGTGACATCTTGAGTAACATCTTCTGGTGAAAGTATCAACTGTCAAAAAAAAGAAACAAGACAGAGAAACAAACTCAGACAGGCTGTGTTTCTACAGAAGAGAAAATGGGGGATGGAAAAAAAATGATTTGGAAAAGAATATAAAACACCGGAGAAAGTAAGACACACGAAAAAGGGCAAACAAAGTGAGAGACAGGCAGAAAGACAGTGAGAAAAGTTGAGGACAGCGTACAGGAGGAGAACAGTTATCCAGGTAGTGTATCAGTCACCGGTAAAAGGTCAGTAGTCTGCTGTTCGCACATCCAGGTGCTAATGCAACACCTCTCACACCTTCCTCAGCTGCTGGTGTCTGTCCGCCTGCAGGTTGGTGGGCAGAAAGACTGTTTGTGCTAGAATAATATGCTGTAATCCCCCATCTCAGATGTGGCCTTAACACAGGTAATTGGACTTGGAGTGTGAGGAAGCCTGTGGCTAGACACACACACATACACCACTGTGAAACAGGAGGATTGTAGTCTGATTTGAAATATGAACAGAATTGCTCATTTTCTCAAGAGAGATAAGCCCTCTTTTATTTTGTTTGTTTGTGAAGCAGAGCTGCTTTAGTTGTGATGTTACACTGTTCTGCTAAGCTCTGAATGTGTTTTGAGAATTTTGTATACAGTAAGACTAAGACTAGAGGATAATGGTTTCTTTATTATCCTTAAACCAAAAATCAGAAGAGCAAAAACTAAAGGAATGTTTTTAATCTGTTTTGTTTGTTTGTTTTTAAGCTTTAATGTAAGCTGCAGATATTAGCATTTCCAGCTAATGTACAGCTAATACAGTCTGAGCCATAATTTTTTAGACAAAGACATACTTTGGTAGTTTTGCCTGTTTTATAGCCTGTTTTCTACATAGTCCCTTATGTAAAAATAAGACATAATATCTGAAGTTGATTCAAAATGTTAAATTTGCATTCTAATCAAGTCAAGGATACTCTGAAGGAGATAAGCATATCATTGTCAAGGTCTACAATCAGTTGGTGCCTTTATAAAAACTGATAAAGGGGGTTTACAACAAAATGCAAACTGTTTACACTTAAGAGCAAGAAGACCAGATTAGAATTTGAAAGAAAGTGTCTAAAAGAGCCTGCACGCTTGTGGAAAAAAAACTCTTTGGACAGCAAGATTAACTTGTACCAGAACGTTGGGAAGAGAAAGGTATGGAGAAGGAGTGAAAGACCTCATGATCTGAAGCACACCCCATTATCTATCAAACACTGATCCGACAGTGCTTCACAGTGCAGATAATGCTTCTGAAGGCAAAGCAATGTGATAGTCATAGAGCAGCTTTCCATTTAATGATTACAAAACTAAATGCTGAGATACCCACAAACGAGCAGCAACTGATGGTGGCTGCAGTAGACATAGCAGAGCATCTCAAAGAAGAAACAGAGCATTCGGTGATGTCATGAGTTCTGGACTTCAGGCATTCACTGACTGAAAAGGATTTTTATCCAAGTATTAAAATAAATCCTTGTCCATTTAGTTTTGAACCTCTGAAAATGGGGGATTATGTATAAAAAATGGCTTCCAGAACAGTTAAGGTAAAAAAAATTTATTAAAAAAAAATTAAAATTAAAGCTGAAAGTCTGCACTTTAATCACATCTTGTTTGTTTGATTGAAAATCCACTTTGATGGTCTACAGAGACAAAAATAGAAAAAATGTGCTGTTATCCAACATATTATGGACCTGTGTATAAACTGTATATTAAAGGATTTACCATTATTCAACTTAAAAAAAAACCCTTATTACAATATTAATAAAAAACAGCTTTTGAATGAAGGCTTGGGCTTGTTAGTTTAGCTTCACCATAACTGGACTTTGAAGTTATTATATACTTATAGTAGTAACATTAAATGGTTAATAACACTGATTAGCAAAAAAGGTGTTTCAAAACAAAACATACAAAGCAGAGAATTTTAATCGCCACCTTTTTTTTTAGTACAAATATAATCTGAAGACACCTCTAAATATGCATAACTTTAAGGATTAATTCTGGATTAACGAATGACTGAGTTATCCTTATTTAAAAATCTGCTCCTGAACAGCTATTACGAAGGGAAAACTGACAGCGAGACTAGATTTTTGAACCGGTAACCCTCTTTATTTATGGTGTAAAACAGGGCACGTTAACATGGGAATCTATGCAGACTGGCTTAGAGGTCGCTGTTTCAGTGGTTGATGTATTAAACACACAGATTTTTTTCATGGTCAATCAACAACTCAGTATTTAACATTTTAAAACAAGTCACACATGAGGCTAGCATTAGCTTAACTAGCAGGAGTGTTGCGAAATTTGCTAGCAAGCTGTTTTAACTGATAAAAATCAGCAACTGACTACTAAAATACTACATCTTTATGACATTAAACTTCAAAGAAAGGATTTCAATTGAAATAAACCTTTTATAGAAGCCGGAACATTAAACATTTTACATTATCTTTTTTGGTAAGATGTCATTACAAATTGCAAAGATACTGTATAGCTCCAGGTATTTAGGCATGCTCAATTTCTTCCAGAAGAAATGGTGATCACACATCTATATATTCCTTTCCTTTGTGTCATCCCAAGTCAATCTGAGGAGGATATTGGAGTTCAATTGAAAGCGGGTGTCCCTTAAAGAGAGGTTTGAGATAGGAACGAGTTATCGCCTCCACAGAGAGCTCTGGGAGACACTGTGCTCCTCTGTAGCACTCCAGCCTGATGCACACAGGCCACTGACCCATGACAGTGAGCCCGTATCGATTTAAGAGGAGGCAGAGGACACAGAGAAAAGGAGAAAGACAGTTGGGGGGGAGGAAAAAATGAAAAACAGTGAGGAGGCCAGGGAGCAATATCCCTCTTAAAACTTATCCATAATTCATTGTCTATTCCTTCTTTCTTTCTGTCTTCTATATTGCGTATATATTCTGTCTTTTTCAAATGGGTGCACGCTAGAAGAATGCTTATTTTCACAGGGGATTAGCGACAACCTATTTTGAAATACATTCCCAACCCACACACACAGAAACAGCCCTGAATATACAGCCAGATAGCTAGAAGACATGAAGATGTACACAGGTGATACAGTAAAGAAGCCAATTTTTAATACACATAATATGAAAGAAATATTAATAATTTCATGTACTTGATATATTAACACCAAAAACATCTATTTTATTCACAGTGGGTCATTCCATTTTTCATCTTAAGTGTAATGTAAGAAGAGAGGGTATCTATCTTCTGAATCCAAACTGGGGTCTGGGTCTGGGGTCACAGGAGAAAGGTCTGAGTGCTGAAGCCTCTGCCTCACATTCTACTTTCAGAACCACAAGTAGGCCCGCAGCTTTCGGGAAAACATGGTACTATGACATCTTTCAGATGTGACGGTTCCTGATTATTCAAGACTTTTTATGTGAGGAAAATAATTTCACATTCAATTCTGGATTTAACGAGGAGCCAATGAGTAACATAGGAGAAATATGGTCTCTCGTCCTTGTCCCTGAGAGTAGTCTCACTGCATCGTTTTGGATTAAATGAAGGGAACTTTCAGAACAGCCTGATAATAATGAATTACAAGAGTCAGAAGCAGTGTTGGTCAAGTTACTTGAAAATAGTAATTAGTTACTAATTACTGATTACTTCACCAAGAAAGTAATCCCATTACTTTATTGATTACTTATTTTCTTTTTTTTAAAAAAAAACATGATACACAACCTGAATAGGTAATAACGCAACAGACCTTTCAGCCCAAATTAATTTTTTCTGCATAATCCATCATATAAAATTAAATCAAATGAAAAAGTTTCTTTTTAAAAATTGTTTTATTAATTTTAATCTGTTAACTTTATGCACGTTGCATCAAGCAAAAATTAAATTATATGCAACAGTCGTTGACTGGAAGAAATTTGTTTAACATTTAATCCTATTTTCTGCATATTCCAGCATATAAAATAAAATAATGTTTTGTGTTTACACTCACTCTTTCAAATAGATGCAAGTAAAACACAGTAGAAAATAAATTAAATCAAAGATTCAGTGGCACTGAGTCCGGTCGCTCTTAAATCTATTGTCACCTGTTTAGCAGGAGTGGAGCGGGCGGAAGTTTGCCCGGTGCTGCAGCGGTCATGTCAGTGGGAGGATCCGGGGGTTTCTCTGTGAATTTCACATTCCCATGGCAGCATGCTAGGTGTTTGCTTAGATTTGAAGTTTAATTTTTTGCTGTAAAAAGAAGTTTTCTTCCCACGCAGAGTGTACAGCAGACGCTAATGTTTTTGTCACTTTTTATGGAATCAAACTCAAAGTAAGGTCAGTACTGCACGGTCATACTCTCTCCTGCACTCGATATTATCCATTGTTGATCTGCACACGTCTGTTGCTACCACGGACGTCGCACGTAATAAAGAAGTAATAAATGCATGAACTAGTTTTTCAGCATCACTCTGAAAAACTAGTCATCCTGATTAAAAATAACTCCCATGGTCATAAGAGTGGTGCTAGAGTCCACGGTAATGCCATCATGAGTAAGTATCTTGTTAAACACCATGTTTCCAAGATTTTTAGGACCAAATATAATAGCTTCAGTTTTGTCTGAATAAAGTTGGATATCATCTGCATAACAAGGAAAATGTCTGCAGTGCTTTTCTAATAATATTGCCCAAGGGAAGCATGTATAATGTAACTAATATTAGTCCCAGCACAGAACCCTGTGGAACTCCACGACTAACTTTCATGTGTGAAGAAGAGAAAGACATTTACATGGATTAATTTGGAGTCCAACACCTTTTATACCAAGAGTGTATTTTAATCTCTGTAATAAAATATTGTGATCAGCAGTAATGAATGTTGCACTGAGGTCTAACAGGACAAACACAGAGATGAGTCCGCAGGCAGGCAATAAGAAGATCATTTGTTACCTTCACTGGTGCTGTTTCTGTGGTACGATGAACTCTGTATACTGACTGAAACTCCTCAAGTAGACCATTCCTCTGCAAATAAACATTTAGTTCTTTGACAACTAACCTTTCAAGAATTTTTGCAATAAGAGGAAGAATGGATATTTGTCTATCTAAACTAAGATGACTTGCTCAAGTGAAAACTTCTTAAGCTGTGATTCAATAACAGCCACCTTGAAAGCCCGTGGTAAGTATCTTGTTGGCAGAGATTTCAGTAAAGCTTATGATAGTATGAAAATATGGGTTGTTAACACCACAACCTCTGCTAATGGTTTCCCTGTCAGTTAGCCTTGACATGTTAACTTTTCTTCTACAGCACCTCCTTATTTATTCATGGAAATAGAGTGTAAGTGCTGTTAGAATAATACAGAAAATCCTTTACAAAAAATCTTCTTAACCTCTTAGCCAGTTCAGCACACCGAGAATCTCTAACACAGTATTTTTTCACCTGATATTGATAAAATAATTCCTTCTTTGCCTTTGATTTCACCCTACAGACTTTGAGACCAGTGCGTCCTTCATTAAAGCCCAGCCTGAAGTGCTTCAGCTGCCTCGTCTTAACTACGGCTTACCTATGACATATCATGCATAAAAATGTAATCACTGAATGTAATTAGAAGAATGTGCCATACACTCTGATGTGCCACTTAAAGTGCTGGCACTAGTGAATACTTTATTTTTTATCTTACTAATTTTGCATTTAAGCGACATACGAGCAACTAATTAATGGTTAATAAAGTTTGATGCAGTTCAACATTATGTAAATAATTCTCACATACATCCATAACATTAAAACCAGATGCCACATATTTTGTATGCCTTCATCATGCTGACCAAAGACCTAAGAGCTACCGAGGAACAGGCACGGGACCTCTTGTGGTGTCCTGTGGATCCTTTAGTTGTGCAGTGGGGATCAAGTTTATTGGAATTTCAAAGAAAGTTGAGTCTTTGTTTCTTCAGCCATTCCTGAGCAGTCATTGTGGTGTGCTGGGTTTTATTGTCCTGATGGTAGAGGACACTGCCATCGAGGAGTGCTGCAAGTAATGAATGCAATGGCATTCAAATGTGTACACATCAAAGTGACACTCACAGGAACCGAACTTCCCAGGACTGAAGATTTGAAACTGGCTTTTTTGGCTTTAAATCAAATGAAAGTGTGTAAGAAAAATATTTCAAAAGTTTATATGCTTGATATAAATAGTAGCTAATATGACAACCCACCATCTTTACTTAATCTAGTCCTTTAATCACGCAGCAAAACTATGAATTCTTTAACACGCTCTCTGTACACTGATGCGTTATTTGGATGTTTTGAAAGATCCATGCTTTTATTTATTAAATATTATATTAATAAAAAATATTTTTCTTGTACTCCCGAGATTTAGTGTAGCACGGTGGTGGTGGTGTACGGTTAGCTCTGTTGCCTTACAGCAAGAGCGACCTGGGTTAGAAGCCGGCCTGGGGTCTTTCTGTGGGAGTTTGCGTGCTCTCAGTGTGCCTGCATGGATTCTCTCCAGGTACTTCATGTCCTTCTGTAGTACAAAAAGATGCATGTTGGGTTAAATGGTGATTTTAAATTGGCTGTAGGTGGATGCAGTTGTGAATGGTTGTTTTGTCTTGCTCTGTGTTAGCCCTGCGACAGACTGGCGACCTGTCCAGGGTGTACCCCGCCTC